>CM047393.1:38113337-38315540 GCA_026123125.1 Chironomus striatipennis
AAAAAAATTATAATTGGAAAGTGACAAGTTCCTTAATTAATTTAAGACACCAATACGTGGATATCTTTGGAATGAAGCAACAAAATTATGAAAAAAATCATCCAAACCAGTCCATCACAAATATCTCAAAAAATATCCTCATCTCACAAAAAATATTTAATTTACAATTTCCATTAAGGGAAGTAACAGTAAGCTCATGTACATCACGAAATAACTTGAAATAAATAGCAAAAAATTGTACATTGCATCACAGTAGCAAAAATAAAAAGTAAGAAGAAGTAAAGAAAAAAAAAAAACTTTTGTTGAAATTTTTATGACTTCCTTTTTTTTCTTTCCATCACGCTTTCCATTTGAATGCACGTTTCATCATGGAATTATCCACTGTCTAATTTAAAATGAGAGAAGCTAAAAAAAATAAAGAAGAAAATGGCCATAAAAGACTTTTTAAACTTCCATTTTCAGCACACAGAGAGTGAAAAAAAAGAATTTCTGTGCCTTTAATTTTAACATTTTTGCCCTTTTATCATCCACTCACCTAAAATGTATATAGTCGTCCAACATTCAAGCAGGAGAGATAATAACATCATCTGAAAAAATACTAAGAAGAAAAATTTATCGCACTGAAATTAAGCGTGAGCTAGAATTAGGAATTGAATGAGAGGCAAGCAGGCTTCGTTCTGTTGTTTTATTTTTGAGGTAATAAAAAAAAAACGACGAAGCAGAGGAAAAAAGGGCAATAGGCAAAAAAGTTTTATTATTTTTTTTTTGTCTTGTTCTAGGACCGTTTCGAGTCGGTTGTTGAGGAATAATGTGAATAAAAGAAATAAGTAAGAAAATTGTTGGATAGGAAATGTCCTCAGTGAAGCGTTCTTGACAGAAAGAAGGAAAATTATTGTTGAGTGTTGAATGGAAGAAGATTCACGGTAGATTGGGGTGTTTTTGTGTGATTTGTGATGCTCACATTCAGGCAATATTGCTTAGTAAATAAGCTATGTCAATCAACGTTTGAACGTCTGTCAAATATTACAGTTAAAGTTAGAAAACTATTTTATTTTATTTTTTTTGGAGGGGGGGTGGGGGTTGATTTTTTTAAAGTTTTAGAAGAAAAGTGGGTTTTTATTATTTTGTCTTCGATTCGTATCACTGTATCTTAATTAAATCCATTGAGAATGAGCAAACTTACTTTTATCTTTATCTTATCTTATTTTTAAGCATGCCTAAAGTACCAAGGCATGAAGTGTCTAAATTCTTTTAATTTAAGTCGAGGTTCAACTGCGTCTAGAAAATATTTGGCATAAATTCTTAGTTAGCAAATTTTATCATAACTAATACCTTAAAGATGGTCATTCTTAAAAACTGTAGATCTAAACCTGGAAAAAATTCAATTCAATAATCCAAAATTTTCCTTTGTTACACAGTTTCATTTCTGCTTACAAAACTCAGCTGAACTGCAAAAACTTTTCATAAATGTCCACAAAAATATATCAAGACAAATCGACCAGCAGCACAACCAACCCCCAATGCTTCCATTCCACCATAATGTCAAAATTCGCTGCTGTAAACACATAGCCAGAAATACACAAAACACAGAGGGAAAGAAAAAGAAGAAAAGAAAGACAAAAGTTCCTTTTTGTTGTTCGCACACAATAAATTTACAAAAATTTAGATGCTGGACTTGAAATGTGTTTTGAGTCATATCCAAAACAATTTTAACTTTCTTTGTTACATAAAGAATAAAATAAAAAAATAAAATAAAAATGTATAGATAGACATTCATAGCTGAGGAAAATTTATATAACAAAGAAATAAAAATAATGCAACAATGAATGCGAGAGATTAATGTTTTTATATCTAGGGTGGATGTTGCTAAAAAGAAGCCACACGACCCAAGAGGAGAAAATAAGCTTCTAAAAAGCTCATTCAAATATTTCATATCTCGTCTGCATGTGGATGGTCATTAAAGATAAATAAGTGTAGCATAAAGTCAGTAAAAATAATAATAATAATCATTATCATGATGGCTTTGTATGATGCATAATGATAAGCTATGGCACTTTTGTTACACTGAATTATAACGTTTGCAATGTGCTTGATGGGTACTTTATTTTCCGTACAAATGATGAATGCTGAAACTGTGTGTGCGGATATCATAAATGATGACAATGATGACAATTTAATGCAATGGTACCTTTCCTCTCTCTTTCGTTCGTTTGTATATCCACGTACATAAATACATTTATATGAAATGAGTGCGGATGGTAATTTTTTATGCGAAATTCTTTTTTTTTGTGAGCAAGAAATTTACATTTATGTTTATTTTTATGGAAAACTTTTCGGAATGGGCATAAAGTGGAGCTTTCAATCGATTTTTAAGGGTCGAAAGGGATTAAACGTTCAATATACAGTAAGATAATATATTTTTGGATGGTTGCATGTCGGTGATTTAGTTTGATTAATTTTTTTGCAAAAATTCAAATCATCGCTTTATTTTGAGGCAAAGCTTTAAATCAATGCTTCATTTTGAGACAAAGCTTAAATCAACGCTTCATTTTGAGACAAAGCTTTAAATCAACGATTCATAATGAAGCAAAACTTTAAAAATAACTTTCATCCATTTGTCCAAAATGTCATCTAAACTAATTTTAATCAACTCATTTTTATTAGATCAAACACAAAGCACCGAAATGAGTATAATGTGAGAGTTGAATAAAAAAAAATTTCACACGACCGAGTCACCCATATTTTCATTTTTATGCAATAATAAATATGAGCAAAAAAAATTCTTCATCACCATGCGGACGCTAACGTCATTACGTTCCATATTTGAGAGTAAGTATGAGTTATTTGATAAACATGAAAGGCTGTTAAAATTCATATAAATATAATACACCCTACAGCATGTTTAAAAAAAAAGAAGAAAAAATAAGAGGAAGGGGAGCAAAACGAGAAAAAATGTAAATGACCCAGAATTTATGTATTTTCGACGGGTATGCGATAACTCATGGATAAATGTTCCTTTTTAGCTTTGCGATCCATATTCTGTCATTAAATGCTATATTAATACACAAATGTACATACATATACACATACCAGAGATATATTGTACACACATTGTGTAAATTTGTTTGCATTCTCTTCTGTGCTTTTTTCTGTATTTTTTTTATTTAAAAAACAACAATGTTGAGACAACTGCGACACTTCTAGCGAAGTTGGAAAAAAATATGTTGTAAACTGAGAATGCTTTTATGGACAAATTGTACACCCTTTTTAATTCTTTTTTTGTTTGACGAGACATCATACGATATACATTTCACGCTGTTTGTAAACTTATTCGTGTTTATTTTTGCTTTTATTTAATTTTGGATTTTTTTTCTTCTTTTTTATTTTAAGGGATGAGTTTGTTGAAAATGTAATGTGTAGAAAATTGCTTTGGGTTTAGACTGGAATGTCAATTGTTTGTGGGTTTGGATGTGATCTTGAAAATTTTTAGGAAAAGTTATCGCAACTTTAATGTTCGTACTTTTCTGTGTTAGAATTTGATATTTGAAAAATGGTTATTTTGAATTTTTCCTTCTTGTCTTAACCAACTGTGAATGGGATTTATAAAATTTTTTATGGAGTGTTACGAAATTTTAGAAAATTTCTCATGAAAAATTTATGAAATGATAAGCATTTTATCTTCAACAGTAATGGACGACAATACTTTTTTTTCCTAAATTGAACTTTTTCCATTTTGTATAGAACCTTACAATTTTGAAACAAAGCTGAAAATGAAACAAAAGCATTTCTCTTCCAATTCAAGCTATTTTAAAAAATTAACCATCTAAAATTCTTATGCTTGATATCCTACATCATCAGATATATTATGAACCTATCGAAAATTCCAAAATTAGCAGATCGACACATGAGTTAAAAATTTCCAAGAATTATTTAATCCATCAATTTCATCAACATGACTGACTGCTCAACTCCAAAAATAACCCAAAAAAGTTTTTTTTTTCAAGAAAAAAGCTCAACAGACAAAAAATGTTTCAATTTACTACACACATTTTGATGGATTCATGATAAATGACAAGACATCAAACATCGACAATGCTCTTGATATATATAATAATAGCTATAATGTATTACTTACTGTTTGGAAATAAGGCAACAAAAAGTTTTTAACCAATATTGATTTATTGAGTTTTGTTCTTATTCAAGCGCGAAAAATTTCATCATAATTAATTTTGATTGGTTTATATCTTGTTGTCAAGGATGTTTTTGTGCTGTCTATTGACTTGGATATAATGCTACATACTTATATGCTTCATACCCTTCAAATGAGGCTCTCACGAGGAAATTGAATTCCTTTTGCGATTTGCCTTGAAAAAAATTTTCATTATGCAAAAAACCATAAAGGTTTTTTTCCAGCCAGACAGATAAAGTGCTACAATAGCGCTCAATCAGTAAATTAATCAATGTGTAAGTGTAGGAGAGATTCTATCGTATCTTCATTTTCTGCGAGCTTTTGTGAAGTATATTGTCGAGTTGGAATTTGTTTTGTTTTTCTTTTATTGAATGGGGATGGTGGGTTGAAAGTTATACTATACAGATACAGTGTAAAAGGATGTTGGTATTTTTCTGGAGCAAAAAGTGATTTTATTATTTTTTAAAATTCTTTTTCAAAATATCAAAAAAGTACGAAAAGAGCGTTGAATTCAAATTTTAATGAAGAAAACCTTTGTAAGAATCGAACTTGAACTTTGTAAAATTTTTAAAGTTTTTCATTCTTTTAATTTTTTTTTTGTATTAAGTTTTGCAAAAAACCTATAAAATCCCGTCTTTCAACTTTTCCTCATCATCATTTTTATGATGACATGTAAATCATGTTCAATCCTTAATATATATCTGTCATGGTCTATTCAAGCTTCACTCTTTATCATTCAATAAGATGCTACAAAAAAATAAGAAAAATGATGAAACTTCGATGAACATGGGACAATCCTATAATTTATCTAGGTCTTTAAATCATCATTCTTTTATCATTTATGTTGATACGACTTCCTCATGTTTACATGCATACATATGAAGTCACATATGGTGTATAATGAAGAGTATCTAGAATAATAATAAAAAAAGGAAAAAAAAACTTATTTTTATTTTCTCTTCTCTCATGTCTATCAGAAAGCTCATAATGTAACTCCTACATTAAGCTTTCATTCATTCTCTCATTCATCCATCCATCCATCCATTCTCCAATAATCATACATTCAATTTCCTTTCACAAAATTGATTACAATCAATGCATGAAATTTGCGTAAAACTGCTTTTCATGCTTGTTTGATTCTTGAGAAAAAAAAATTAATGTCCATTTTTTAGCGCATTTTTGAAAACTTGTTTTCAAAAAGGAAGCTCAATCATGCACTTTGATCGGTCGTTCGGTCGTTCGGTCGTTCGGTCGTTCGGTCGTTCGGTCGTTCGGTCGTTCGGGTCCCAATTATCTCTTGATCTAGACTTTGTAGCAAGCTCGGAATTGTTTTAATAGCTTCATTGAATGTTTTTATTCCCGCCGTTTATATTGAAAAATCAAAAAACACTCATTAAATAGCTTAATTCATCGATTTTATATTTAAAAAAAAATATGTAAACAATGCAGGGCAAAGCTATGCTGATGATAAGTTTGAATTTTTTCTAACCGTTAAAAAATTTGAAATTTTTTGACCGTTATTTCGGATTAAATTTTTTTCTTTTATACACCTTAATTAATTAACATTTAATTTTTTCATACAAAACAAATGTGTTTAGAAATTTGAAAAATAATGGATGTGTTCAGAAATTTGAATTTTTTGCTAACGGAAAATTTTGAATTTCAAAAAACCGTTAAATCGTAAAGCTATTTTTTGCATTGAACATTATAAAAATCAATTTTAAAGGAATTTTGATTTTTAGTTTTAAACTTATTATTGAAATGAATTATGACTAAAGAAACAGCAATAGAGTTTTAAAACTCGACATTCTTTTCTATTTAATCAATTGCTAATCGCTGCGTCAAAAATGCGCTGAAGTCCCTCGATATAAAACACGAGGACTTTTGTAATTTTTTTTGTTAGTCTGTTTATACGAAAGGGGTCAGTGTACTAGTACTTCATCCCATATTAACGTATATATTATAATAATTGGAAAATGTTATCGAGTGGAAAACATTTCTTCAATTCACATAAATTCCCTTTTCTAACTATTACTATATGCTCTTATTATCGTTATTATTCTTTTTTGTTGTTGTTATTTTTCGATATCGAATTGAAAATACATAAAAAAAATGTAAATGTGAATAAATATCATCAATCCGGAAAGCCATTAAATAAAATATAAATGACAATACATTGCCATAGAAGTTTTGTGCATAAGTTTAATATTTTTAGGGACGGGATTTTATGCTTGAAAAGGAAATGAGAAAAAATATATATGTTTGAGATGTGTCCTATAGTTATTCAATGGGAATGTGCTTAAAGAATTTTGCTTGATGTTTTGAAATTGGAGCATCTTTAGATTTAGATTAGAAAATTTATATTTAAATTTTTTTTTTGATCTTTTCTGAACTGATCGACTAACTAAAAACAGGGGCATGCTAGGGGGGGGGGGGGTTCTAAGAAGGTCTGAATCACCCTTTCAAAAAAAAAAATTTCTTCATTTTGCAAAAGTTTTTGAGGAAAAAAACGTTTAAACTCCCGAAATTTTTTTCTGCCATACAAAAAAATTTGTGGACCTTCCTTAAAAAAATTTCTGACTACACTCAAAGTAAATAAAAGGAACAGTCAAATGATATGGTAAATATCTTTTTCATATAGTATCGAACGATTCAAACCTAAAAGTCTTTAATTTTTTTTTAAATATTTTATTTGTTTTTAATAAAATTTCTTAATCAACTAAAATTCATTAATTAATGACTTTAAACTGTCTAAAAATCACTTTTAATGTTCATAACCTTGAAGGTCACCCAAAATACTCCGCTAATTACAAATCAAATTAACAAGATCAATTATGATTTTAATGCGAAAAAGAAAAACAATATCTTGCCAAAATCTTTACAATTTCCGAAAAATAACTTCCATTAGCAAACTTAAGTTTTAAATCAAGTCGCAGTAACGAAAATTTTGTTCAACAATAAACGACGTAGAAAATGACAGGAAAATTTTTTTATTCATGTTCCACAATCAAATTAAGGCTACATTGTAGCATAAAATAAGAAGTTTTTGTGTGTAATTTTGATAATTCATTCAAAACAATCAGCGAAAAGTTTGCCTATTCGCCGAAAAACAAACATTTTACAAAAAAAATAATATTTTTTCATCATTAATTATGTTGAGTAGCTTTAGGGTAGCATCTAATTTAAAGCGTTGTGCAAGCAGTTTGCAGACCCAATTAGGATAGATTTTTTTGGGATATTGAAAAAATTCGATTTATTTCGTCGTTAATCATTGAATTTTCTTTTCCATTTTACAACCCACTGTCGCGTCAACTTGACCGCTTTTCATTGTCCACAACTTTTTTCATGATCCTTCCGAAAAAAGTTATTTTTATACAATCGATTTCGTTTGTGTTGCTTCATCATACAGAAGCTTAAAAAGAAAAAAAGAAATAGAAAATAAATAAAGATGAGGAAGAAGATGTATGTGAAACTTTCTATCATAATCCACTGCTAAAGTGATGGTGTTTGCTATCGTCATTAATTTAGTTCCATGAAGTTACGAAAACATGAAATGAAAATAAAAATAACGATAAATCATCATTTCATTAGTCTTATATTATAATTACAAATTACAATTTATCAAGAAATATTTATGCTGAAAAAAAAAATTTAGGGAATGCTTTAATAAAGAAATATGGGGAAGATATAATAAAAATTTAGTATGTCTTGAGGAAAAGGGGTGTAGTAAAGAGGTCATAGGGATTCGGTCCCGTTCAAGTCCCCTCCCCTTTTTGAAAATCGAATCTGATTAAGACAATATTTCAAATTTAGAAAAAGTTCCCAAGAAACCACAAAATCAAGTCAAGTCCATGACCATCACGTCCCTCCAGATCACCTGCATTTGACCTGCATATACATACATGACATGTGACACTCCCAATATTCCACATTACATTTTATTTGAAAGCGATATACAATGTCAAAGTGAGATGAAGTATTGCTGATAAAAGCTTGTTTTTCTAAATATTCTCATATTGCTGCAGATATACACCCAGAATATAATTACTATTTTAGCTTTCCATCTCCCTCACACTCCATAAACGCATAAAAGTATAAACTTTTATATGTACAGCTTTTGAAATTGATATATTTTTATACGACCAATACGCATATGGCAATAATGATTACATGAATATCGTTTTTGAAAATAAAACTTTTTTTTCTGCTAAACGAAAAAATAAAAATCAATAAAATATTTCACGACAATATTAAATTGCTTACAACGAGATAAAATAGAAATTAATTGGAACGGATAAACATTGTGTCCATGTTCGTGTACAATTGTTGAACAAACTTTTTATATATGATCTGATATGAAAATGTGAATGCACCGCAATGACATCCTGTATGAATAATGGATTTTTTTTTTTCTGTTGGGCATGTATGATAATTTGATATGTCTGCAATGGAGGAGCATTGTTGATTTTGAAGGTTTTTGTTGTACCTTTTTGGGGTGTCAATTGTTTATTTTTGATGATTTTTTGGGGGTTTTAAGAATTGAGTATTCGGGTTCATATCTTAACTCTGAGTTCTTAGTAAAAGGACTGATAACTTCTCCCTTAATAAAAACAAAACCCTCGATATCACAATATTCCCCAAAAACTCCACTACCATCCCATTTTTTCCAGGGCGTGGTCGTGAAATTTAAAACACAAAAATATGAAAAATTACCCAAAACACCATGAAGCATAAAGGCACAGTCAATGTGAATTCAAAATCGATAAATTTCCGCACACAAAAACACACAAATTTGATTTCAAAATTGATTTATATATAGCATGCTGTGAGCTTTATTTCGAATGTCTTCACTCTATGTGTTGCGTATATGAGCTGCTATATGGCCAAAGAAAATGTGTGGTTATGATGCTGTTTTTGTTTTTTTTTCAAGAATCAAAATTCTAGGAAAGATATCAGCTTTTCTCCTAGTTCTCTCTGTAAGTTTGTTTAAAAAGTATGGCACATGTGGGAATAATGGGGATATGATAGTCGGTGATTTGTAAGGGATCGATAACATAATAGCATAAATGGATGGGGAACAGAGCTGGTTACATAAGTTTTGTTGGGTTATTGTTGCCATATTGACTGTTAATATTTGCCAAATTAGTTTTTTAATTATTTGCTTGTTTTTTGGGAATGTACTGTGTTTAGTAATTGAAACTTTTTTGTGCTGTTATTAAGGTTTTGAATGTTGTCGTCTGTTTAGACATTTGGGCACTTAAAGAAGAACTGAGAAAAATGTTTGGATGAGTTTTCTCTTAAAGTTACCGACTGCTTTTTCTTCTTCTCCATCCTCATCTCTCTTTAATTTACCAAAACTTTTAATACAGCTACCCCCAAACAGCAATCCTATCATACTTATAAACCGAGAGTGTATTTGTGTCTATAAGCAATTTTATTTATAGAATATGCCGCGTTTTGTGACAAAAAAGGGCGTTTTATAGCCCCAATTTTTATTTATTTTTATGTTTCTTTGCTCATTGTGTTCGCTCATAGGCATAGGAACAAAATGTATATATACATCCATAAAAAAGTATATATTTGCATTGGTGGAGATGATAATAATATTGGCTGTATTTATTTCTAAAAATAGGAACAACACTCATCGAGTGGTACTTTGGATCCTTTTTTTTTGTGCATCATCTCGAAACCGCTTGTTATTTTCCATTCTTCTTGCCCTATTCAATCGATGCTCGGCTCAATAACTGAGCAAGCTATTTACCGCATTGTTTGTTGATTGAATTGCGATCTCTGGATTCGCGGAGCAGTTTGTTGATTTATGGTGTTGTTTTTTTAAGGGGTAAGAAATAATATTGTTATGGTACAGTGTTCGGCACAAATAAAATAGACATTGAGAAGGCAGTTTTCCGTTATTTGCCATTATCGACATTATTTTCCTTTTTTTTTGTGCTGGAAAAACAAGAAAAGGGAAGAAAACGATTTCATTTCTATTGTATTCAACATATAGACAATAAATTTGAATGTTTTTGTGAATACGAAGACAAAGAATTATTTTAAATATCAAACAGTAAATGTGAATGTGGACTGGAAAGACATTATATGTGTGCTCTTTGTTCTTAAGTTTGATATGTGCAAAATCCTTCAGTCTAGTCTGGAATCAAAGTAAAAAAACACGACTTACGTAGAAAGCCAGGAACTTCTACGCTACTTTCTGATAGATTTTTTTACTGAAAAATTACAGTTTATGCAATCAGTTAAGCTATAATCTTAAATCTCCATATCAGGGTTGGAAATCAACGTTCCAGTCCATAGTTCTTGTCCTCGGCGGCCTCTTGGTTCAGGCGGCCGATGTCCAAGGCGGCCTCTTGGTTCAGGCGGCCGGTGTCCAAGGTGGCCTCTTGGAAATATGGGCCTATTTAGGAATTTCGGCGATGTTCCGTTCGACTTTTATAGATTACAGGAGTGTCGAACTCCACTTTGCTTCGCTTCGTTCCGTTCGACTATTATAGATTACAGGAGTGTCGAACTCCATTCCGTTCGACTTTTATAGATTACAGGGGTGTCGAACTCCACTTCGCTTCGCTTCGTTCCGATCGATTATTATAGATTACAGGAGTGTCGAACTCCACTTCGCTTCGCTTCGTTCCGTTCGACTTTTATAGATTACAAGGGTGTCGAACTCCACTTCGCTTCGCTTCGTTCGGTTCGACTTTCATAGATTACAGGAGTGTCGAACTCCACTTCGCTTCGCTTCGTTCCGTTCGACTATTATAGATTACAGGGGTGTCGAACTACACTTCGCTTCGCTTCGTTCCGTTCGACTTTTATAGATTACAGGAATGTCGAACTCCACTTCGCTTCGCTTCGTTCCGTTCGACTATTATAGATTACAGGAATGTCGAACTACACTTCGCTTCGCTTCGTTCCGTTCGACTTTTATAGATTACAGGCATGTCGAACTCCACTTCGCTTCGCTTCGTTCCGTTCGACTTTTATAGATTACAGGCTTGTCGAACTCCACTTCGCTTCGCTTCGTTCCGTTCGACTATTATAGATTACAGGAATGTCGAACTCCACTTCGCTTCGCTTCGTTCCGTTCGACTGTTATAGATTACAGGGTGTCCGAACTCCACTTCGCTTCGCTTCGTTCCGTTCGACTGTTATAGATTACAGGGGTGTCGAACTCCACTTCGCTTCGCTTCGTTCCGTTCGACTTTTATAGATTACAGGAATGTCGAACTCCACTTCGCTTCGCTTTGTTCCGTTCGACTATTATAGATTACAGGAGTGTCGAACTCCACTTTGCTTCGCTTCGTTCCGTTCGACTATTATAGATTACAGGAGTGTCGAACTCCATTCCTTTCGACTTTTATAGATTACATGGGTGTCGAACTCCACTTCGCTTCGCTTCGTTCCGTTCGACTTTTATAGATTACAGGCATGTCGAACTCCACTTCGCTTCGCTTCGTTCCGTTCGACTATTATAGATTACAGGAATGTCGAACTCCACTTCGCTTCGCTTCGTTCCGTTCGACTGTTATAGATTACAGGGGTGTCGAACTCCACTTCGCTTCACTTCGTTCCATTCGACTACTATAGATTACAGGGGAATCAAACTTTACTTCGCTTCGCTTCGTTCCATTCGACTTTTATAGATTACAGGAATGTCGAACTCCACTTCGCTTCGCTTCGTTCCGTTCGACTTTTATAGATTACAGGAATGTCGAACTCCACTTCGCTTCGCTTCGTTCCGTTCGACTTTCATAGATTACAGGCATGTCGAACTTCACTTCGCTTCGCTTCGTTCCGTTCGACTTTCATAGATTACAAAAATGTCGAACTCCACTTCGCTTCGCTTCGTTCCGTTCGACTGTTATAGATTACAGGGGTGTCGAACTCCACTTCGCTTCGCTTCGTTCCGTTCGACTTTTATAGATTACAGGAATGTCGAACTCCACTTCGCTTCGCTTCGTTCCATTCGACTGTTATAGATTACAGGAATGTCGAACTTCACTTCGCTTCGCTTCGTTCCGTTCGACTTTTATAGATTACAGGAATGTCGAACTCCACTTCGCTTCGCTTCGTTCCGTTCGACTTTTATAGATTACAGGCTTGTCGAACTCCACTTCGCTTCGCTTCGTTCCGTTCGACTATTATAGATTACAAGAATGTCGAACTCCACTTCGCTTCGCTTCGTTCCGTTCGACTGTTATAGATTACAGGGGTGTCGAACTACACTTCGCTTCGCTTCGTTCCGTTCGACTTTTATAGATTACAGGAATGTCGAACTCCACTTCGCTTCGCTTCGTTCCATTCGACTGTTATAGATTACAGGAATGTCGAACTCCACTTCGCTTCGCTTCGTTCCGTTCGACTTTTATAGATTACAGGAATGTCGAACTCCACTTCGCTTCGCTTCGTTCCGTTCGACTATTATAGATTACAAGAATGTCGAACTCCACTTCGCTTCGTTACGTTCCGTTCGACTTTTATAGATTACAGGCTTGTCGAACTCCACTTCGCTTCGCTTCGTTCCGTTCGACTATTATAGATTACAAGAATGTCGAACTCCACTTCGCTTCGCTTCGTTCCGTTCGACTTTTATAGATTACAGGAATGTCGAACTCCACTTCGCTTCGCTTCGTTCCGTTCGACTTTTATAGATTACAGGCTTGTCGAACTCCACTTCGCTTCGCTTCGTTCCGTTCGACTATTATAGATTACAAGAATGTCGAACTCCACTTCGCTTCGCTTCGTTCCGTTCGACTGTTATAGATTACAGGGGTGTCGAACTACACTTCGCTTCGCTTCGTTCCGTTCGACTTTTATAGATTACAGGGGTGTCGAACTACACTTCGCTTCGCTTCGTTCCGTTCGACTTTTATAGATTACAGGAATGTCGAACTCCACTTCGCTTCGCTTCGTTCCATTCGACTGTTATAGATTACAGGAATGTCGAACTCCACTTCGCTTCGCTTCGTTCCGTTCGACTTTTATAGATTACAGGAATGTCGAACTCCACTTCGCTTCGCTTCGTTCCGTTCGACTATAGATTACAAGAGTGTCGAACTCCACTTCGCTTCGCTTCGTTACGTTCGACTTTTATAGATTACAGGGGTGTCGAACTGTTATAGATTACAGTAATGTCGAACTCCACTTCGCTTCGTTCCGTTCGACTTTTATAGATTACAGGCATGTCGAACTCCACTTCGCTTCGCTTCGTTCCGTTCGGCTTTTTTTAGATTACAGGAGTGTCGAACTCCACTTCGCTTCGCTTCGTTCCGTTCGACTTTTATAGATTACAGTTTCGATAGTTTTTCTACTTCCGCTTCGCTCCAATTGCTGCTCCGCGGTCAGTCTATTCATTAGATCAGAGCTTCATATATGTTGGTCTTTTTGTTAGATCAGACTTTATCATAGATTACAGTTTCGATAGTTTTGCAACTACCGCTTCGCCCCAGTTACTGCTCCGCGGTCAGTCTATTCATGAAACCAGATGGTGTAGGTTTTATATTCAGACGTAGCCAAGGAACCTACATGCCAAATTTCAGTTCAGTATGACCTTATCCCACTTTATCAAGCATCAGATTAAGTCTACACCTTTTTAAAAGAAACACGTGGTATTCTTAGTAGCGTGCTCCTCGGGTCTTAGTATGATGTTGGTTCCATATTCAGGCATGTCCAAGGAACCTACATGCCAAATTTCAGCTTCCCTAGATCTAATCAAGCATCAAAATAAGTGTATTCTTTTTTATATAGAAACACATGGTTTTCTTAGTAGCATGCCCCTCGGATCTTGGTATGATGTTGATTCCATGTTTAAGCATGTCCAAGGAATCTATATGCCAAATTTCTGCTTCCCTAGACCTAATCAAGCATCAAAATAAGTGTATTCTTTTTTATATAGAAACACGTGGTTTTCTTAGTAGCATGCCCCTCGGATCTTGGTATGATGTTGGTTCCATATTCAGGCATGTCCAAAGAATCTACATGCCAAATTTCAGCTTCCCTAGACCTAATCAAGCATCAAAATAAGTGTATTCTTTTTTATATAGAAACACGTGGTTTTCTTAGTAGCATGCCCCTCGGATCTTGGTATGATGTTGGCTCCATATTTAGGCATGTCCAAGGAATCTACATGCCAAATTTCAGCTTCCTTGGACCTAACCAACCATCAGAATTCAAAAACATGTGTAATCAACTTCATCTCAAATTTGGAGGTTAAACACCTATTTAACCTCAAAATCACGCTAAGCGCATAGCCATTCCCCCAATTTCACTGCTTGCCTGATAAAATGGCATCAAAACCTCATCGAAATATATTAATCTCGAAGCTGTAGGCCTGTGGACAAAAATTGACGTTTTTTAAGCATTTTTGTTTCCCGAAGTCGCAGGGGGACCACCGGAAAAATGAGTTACATCATTCGACGCGTAATTAAATTCCGACAATTTGATGACCACGTTATATGGGGTAAAAATGCTTAGTTTTCTCAAAAAATGCGAAAAACGTAAAAAAGGGGCAAAAGTAAAACCAATAACTTATACGCTTACGCGTAGAAGTTAAAATATTTTGCATTCAGAGGGGCATGTAACTAGCATTTAACTAAATTAAAATCTGTGCTATGCATTGAATGATTGAATGAATTTATGTAAGTTTTTGGAATTTGAATTGGATAGAACTTTCCAGATTCATTCATTAAATTCATATAAAAATACTATTAATAAGATCATAATAAATTTAATATTTTGAGGGGCATGCAACTATCTCTTGTTTCTGTACTGAGATTGCTAAAAGCTCTAACTGCAATCAAAGCATTTTCAAACTCTAAATGACATGCTGTTACAACCAATTCAATAACATAACTCATTAGTTATTATCCATAGCTACCAAATGGATCATAAACTAACATAAATTTGTTAACAATTCTTAGTAAAACCACCAACAAGATAAGGCTTTGTTTGCACAATCTACCCTCCATCCACACTCAAAATTCCACACAAAACAACATCTAATCCCTCTATTACATAACATTATATTCAATATCGTGAATTGACAGCAACGTGAATGAAATGAACAAAGAGAATTGTCTATATCGGCACTATATTTATTTAACCAAATAGAATGGCATAAATGACAGTAAATTATCGAAAATTGCTGGATTATAACCATCAATTTTAGCATTATATGATGCATAGATGAAAGTTTATTCACAAAACAACAACAAAGCATTCCCTTAACAATACAAATTCGAGTTTTATTGTTCTTTAAACACCCGTCCTTTATGCGAGAATATTTTCCTCATGTCAGCGAACCTCACTCAACTTAACTTTTTTTTTTTTTTATACACAATAATTTTCTTGTGTGTTCATAAGAAAGTAACTTATTCCATTCGTTATTTTTTCGACAGTTTGAGCTTTTTGAGATGTCACATGTGAGGTAAAAGGAAAAGGAATTTAGAGAAGGAAAAGAAAAGCAAGAACAAAAAAAAAAAAAACTTTGCGAGAAAGACAAAAGAAAAAATTCCATCAGAAACAGATGTAGTTTTTCTCCGTATCAAATGGACTCATATCCCGTTAGGCATATTTCAAACCATTTTGATTTTTTTCTCCATTTCTTATGCTCTTATTTGTATGAATGTTAGTTGAGGCTATTTATTTCATATGGGGACATGTGACAGCTTCAGTAAATATGGAAGGAAAAGTATCCAAAAATAAAAATGTTTGGCTGTTCTGAATTAGTATTATAGTTGGAAATGGTATCATTGTTATGGTGATGGTGAGTTTATATAAAGGACAATGGACTTATAAGGTTCAATGGCTATCGTTTGAATGTTAGATATTGAATTTTGAAATGAAAGGAATAAGTTAGGAATTATTTGAGTTATTTAGATTGGAAATATGGAGCGATAGTTGCATAATAGAGCAGTAAAACCTAATATTGGAAACATTTATTTTAGAAGCAAAAGGTTCAATTCTTAAAATTCAATTTGAATTAGAAACTTTCCAATGTTTCCTTCAGTTTGAATTTCCAGCATCTAAATTGCCAAAACTGGCACTATACCGACAAAATACGAACATTTCTCTCAATAAACACCCCCCAAACAAATCACAGTATATTTCAGTTGTTGTTATGTCTGTTGCCTTCTTATCGTTTGATACACACATGCACATAACACAAGAGGAGGAATAAGAATGGAAAAAATAAAATAAATCCATTTTCTTTTTCATTTTATTTCGGGTCAAATCAAATGGCGAATACACACATGGCGAGTGAATTCATGAATTTATATGAGGATGAATAAGAAATCAGAAAAGGAAACAGACAGAATAAGCGAGTGAAATGGAGAGTGACAGTGAAATCCACTTATGAATTTATTACAATGATGAATTCTATTTTCATAGCATTTATACTAGAAATTTTAGTTTATTAATTTAAATTAAGTATTTCTAATGAATACGAGCGAGGATGAAGACGTATTCAGTGAAGAATCATTGAGTCTTGAGAGATTTTATGCAATTTTAAGCTTTCCGCAAAGACGATTCTTTTTTGCTTCGTCATACGATCGCTCTTGAAGAGTTGAAGGACTTTTTGAGATTTCTGTATATCCACTATAGATGTATAGAGTGTAGGGATATGAGATGTTGGGGATGAATGAAAGCATAAAGTGGATAATAGAGAAGTATGAAGGGGTTTGATCTTCAAAAATATGTACGATTTATTTTGAATTATTTCAGGAGAATTTGTTGAACTTTTTTTTTGCATATATTTTTGAATTAGTAGTGCATGGATACTATGAATGGATACTACGAATGGAATTTTATATGAAATACTAGGTTTGATTATCCAAAATGAATTTAATTAGCAATAAATAAATGCTCTCAAAAACTAGTAAAAAATAAGTCTATGATAGGATTTGAACTGATTTCATCATAAAAATTTGTCCTTGAATTCTAAGATCTTCCAATTTAAGACACAACCCCATCTAAATTTCCATAACTCCACCGATAACTTCCTTATTCATACACACGATACCACTAATAAATTTATGACCATCTGCAAGTATCGATTATTGCGTAATAAATTTCCTCCCTAAAACCAATCATGAATATTATCTTCACGTTTGTGCTATAACTGACAGTCAACTGTCTTTAATTTATCTTACCATAAAATATATAAATGAACATATTGAACTGTAATGATGTTGTCCGGATATAAGGAGAAATTCTGGTCAGAGCTTCTTATTATTTTGAGATGCTTTTGGGGTGTGGGGATTGATATTGAAGGTAAAAGACTCAAATTCTCTAAGAAAACCACACAATATTGATCTCAATCTATAATAAAAGGTTAATAACACTAATGTATCTCACCAGCACATTACATCTGACCATATTGATTTTATAAAGACATCAACTTTGCTTCCATTTACTACACATCAAACTTTTACAATAGTTCATCTCAAATTACATCCAAAATTGAGAGTGACCTAAAACATCTGCTTGAAAGGAATGAAAAGAAAAAAAAAGAAGATAAGGAAGGGAACATGAAACCATCAATTCAATGTTGGCATACATGCTATTTATAAAAAATTAAAGCTCGCTTCATTTAAGAGAGTTATTTTTGCTGTTCTATCTTTTTTCATTCATATCCAACAACATAACTCGATAAAAATGAAAATATTGTTTACTTAGCCATTTTTGTAAGTTGATTCCATTCTTATAATATCCTTTACGCTCATTCCATTCAATAGCTATTTTCTCGTTCTTTACTTGTGCCAAGTTTGTCGTGTTATTGACTATATCGTGTAACAAGGCAAAGAGGAGAAATGAAATAAAAAAGAGAAATTATGGATGGTGAATGATAAGAAGAAGTAAAGTAAGACGCCTCTTCTTTTCATTGCATAGCTCATCTTCATCCATGATTAAGCATATTGGTTTAAGCGAGAAAGAGAAAATTAAACTGATGGAATGGATAAATCGGTCCAACTTACAAGAGAAAAACTTTAAAATTGTGACTGAAATTTTTTAAAAATAATTTTTGTACTCAGACGAGGCACCAACAACTTCCTTTTTTTCCAAAAACGGCGACAAGAAAGAACATTCCGATCTATGTAAATCGAGCAGTGCTGAGGCATGAATATTGTTGATTAATTATACTACATAGCAGTTAACAATTTATGTTCATAGATGTGTGTATAAAAAAAGGCAGCATGGAACATTATCAGTAACAGATGCGATCTTATGTACATAATAATAATGTATTTAAAAATATTCTGGTTATAAAATCGTTCCATCATCAGCCAAAAAAAGAAAGTTTTGTTTTTATTCGAAAAAAAAATGGATAAAATATCTCATTCTTATCAGCAAATATGTACGACGGAGAATGAAAAGGGTTTGAGTTTACGCAGAGATAAAATGAATAATTTGTACAATTCTAATTACTATCTGACACTCAATTACATTCATTTCGCTATCATCCATAAAATTCTTGCTTTCTCTCTTTTGTGATGTTATCTCTGGGGCAGAGTTGGAGGTTTGAGAGTTTGGGAGATTTTATTTAATTTTAATGCATAATTAGTTCTTTAAATTGATTCTATTTGTATTAAGTTTTAAAATCGACACATTTCTTGATACATGTTCAGGTTTAAGTATGAAGTAATTGAGAAGAGGGGCTGATGGGTTTAAGTATCCAAAAATTATTTTGTTGTGAACATCAACTTTCCAAAAACTTGATCACATTCCCGTAAAGTTAGAAATCATAAACTGGACCTACTTCCAAGAATGTGGAACTAATCAAATCAATTTTTAAGCATTTTTTCAATCAGTTTCACATCAAAAAACCTACAAATGATTCAGTCATAACCCTGAATCGCAGTGCTTCCAGCTCAAAAGACTGGGCCCTTACCCCCCAAAACCCCAAACTCATTAGAATAGGAAGAAAATAAAATTTTTGGACACTAACCCTTCAAACTTCTAGCTTAGAATTATGTACCCACCAACCCTGCCCAACTCTACACCATCCAGCGACAATGACGAAATACTGTAATATTTGCGTCAGACAGCAGACTCTGAAGCTCATTCATGATATAAATGTTTTATTCATTTCATATCATTCTCTATTGTCTATTTTCTGCTTTAACGAATTTCCCTTTTTACATGTTCACAAGGACTGAATGAGTAAGCAAGCGACTGAGTGAGTGAATGAGAGAGAATGAACCCTATCTCGTTACGACAGTAATTAATTGTTTCATTTTCCATTGTGTGTATTTTATTTCATTTCAATAGCGAGTGAATTTATTTCATTCCTTATTTTTAATCAAAGTTTTGCTGCTGCTTTTTTGCGCATTTAATTTTCTGTGTGACTGACTGAATAAAGAGCTAAGCGTGAGGTTTAATTCCGTTTGTAAATAATGTGTTTTTTATGGATTTGAAAAGAGTTGTTTCCGAGAATTGAGTGAATGAGAAGTAATTTTTTTTTTGGGGTTTTTCGGATGAAAATTTAATTGCCTTCTGGCAACAACCACAAATGAATGCCTTGCTGTTTGCTTTTTTTTTCATTGAAGTTTCGTTTTTTTTTTATTAGATGAAAATGTGAAACATTTGTTGAGTTAATTAATTCTTTTTATGGAAACAGTTTGTGGAAGATGATTGTTATGGATTTTTTTATTGATCATGTAGATTCAGGAGTGGAGGAAGGAGAGATGGTCTAATTTAGCAAAAATGTAAGTTTGTAGATCAGACTCTGGTTAAACAAAAGTTGTATTCACTCTACTAGTATCAACTCTATCTTGAAACTTTTGAAAATTCCACTTCATTAATCTCTTTCACAATTTCAGAGCTTAAAATTAACTGCAAAACTTTTAATTCAGTCCAACTACGATGAATAAAAATTTTTTTGTACATCCACTTTCATAATTTAACCATTCAACCATACAAAAAGTTTCTTTTTATTTTACATTTTTTTAACACTTTTGTTCTTGTTTTGCATATTTTTGGACATGTTTGTGTAAAGCAACATGAGAGTGTTGAATAAGTGCACTTAATTCTATTTATCCAGCATTCATGAACATTCGTGACATTCATACAAATAATATATTTTTTTCATCCATATTCACACCTTTTAGGGTAGCAACTGCACTTTAGGGGTTGAATTTCGAATTTTTCACATCATCAAACATTAATCCACGTTTCGATCCATCAGCCATCCGTAATGATGTCACGAATGTGCTCACATAAGCTTACTGCTCCCTCTTCCATTATCTTCACATGAAATACGAACAAAAGGAAGCAAATAAAAAAAGAAAAGAAATTTCAACAGCTTTGAACTTGTAACCATTAAAAGTAAATTTGAGGTTCGTATGTTGCATGGCAATGTACACATACATTCTAGGCTAAAGAAGGAGAATTCTACCAGAAAATGAAAAAACTTTTCTTACATTTTTTCAATTTTTCTCCTCTCACTTCCACACACACAAGGAAGAGAATGAAAAAAAAGTTTTTTTATTTACTTTTTCGCTTGTCTTGAGGCACTTTTCATTTGCCTAAAAATAGAATTTGTCAGTACAGAATATTCTTGGTTATTTTCCTGCATAAGACATTATGCTAATAAAAAAATATGTCACGTGTGGATATGTATATATATCATTATGCGGGGATAACAGGATGAATGCTGGAAGGTGAAAGTGGATGGAGGGATGGTAAGCATGAGATGAAAGAGCGATATCGGTATTGCAGGGGTGTAGGTAGTGTGATATTCAATATTTTTATTGATTAGGCTGATATGTGGCATGCAATTAATGGTGATATACAACCATGATAAAATGCATCACACTCACATTTTAGGTATGGCATCTAATAAGGGGCCGTTCACTTAGTAAGTTATGCTAAAATTCGACTTTTTAGACCCCTTCCCCCCTTGTTACGTTTTTTGTATGAATTTTTTTTTCTTTTGTTTGAGCTGTTCCAAAATCTTAGACTTTATCTTTTTCGCATCTAAAATGCGAACGTACTAAGTGAACGGCCCCTAATGAGATCATGAGATAGGAACCCAATCGACCATACGATTAACCATGTGACCATACGGCATAGCACTTTGGGATAAAGTGAATGATTTCATGTGAAAGTTGGACAATGTTTGAAAACCATCAGCACATCCATCCCTGACTATACACCAAAAAATAAAAACAAACCATAAAGTACACATTTTAATGCGACACATTTAGTACCGAGGATGATAAAAAAAAAAAAAACCATACAAAATTCATTTCACATAAATAAAAAATTTTAAATTATCATTTTTTGTGCCCTTTCTTATTTAACAGAACTGCCATGAAGCTTATGAGCACATCATGATGTTTTATATTATTATAAATTTACAAAGAACAGGATGAAAAGTTTATTTTATTCTGTCGTGCATACATGCTGCTCATGACAATCCATATGCACATTCATGAATATTTTAGGTTAAAAAAAAATTGTGAAAAATTTCAGAAATTTTATTTGCTATGTCAGTTTGAAATTAGTTCTTTTTGGGTGCATGACCTTATATTTTTGTGGAATTAAAAAAAGTCTCAAAACTTTCGCAGTCTAAACTTTAAATTTTGTATTAAAACACCAAACCAATTTCCCCACTCAGTTCACAATAATTAAACAAATCAACGCCTTCACACAGCATGTTATTCAATACTTTCTCATACTCACTCAAAACTCACAACAAGGTCACTTGTTCCACTGCCAATGACGTCATTGCATTTTCAGCCATTTCAGTTTTATTGTTGTTGTAGGACTTTTTTTTATCACAACTTGTCTGGCTTTTTTTGTGTACATCGACTGCCAAAAGTTCTGCAACTGCTCATTCCAATTCCATTTGCTTTTATTCAATATTGTCTCTCCATTACCATTTCCATTTTATGTACTTGCTATCTTCATTTTTATTTATTTTGTTTTTTATTCAACGATTGCTTTGTTTGCATAATTCGAAGTTTTTTCGGACAATTTTAGGGGATTAATTGAATTTATATCATTTTTTTGTAGGTGGTAGTTTGAATTGTATATATTGACTGGACATTTGAAATCTTTGATAGATTGAGCAATCTTGATCGAAGATAAGTATTGAACGTGATGAAGGTTCAAATTGATATTATTTTCAATTTTAGGATTTGAACTCATGATTCTTAGGATTTTCTTAGTCAAAACAATTAGTTGAGAAGTCAATTTCTACTGCTTTTAAGTTCATTTTTCAACTTAGTTAGCCATTTTCTTATAAATCTTATCCAATCCGCTTCAGTTTCATTCCAAAAACATTTTATGCACCACTCTATTGCAATATGGCTTAAAGCTAAATCTTTCAACTAAAAGCAACAATATATTTTTATTTGGATGTATTAGTTCATTTTTCTATCCTTGTCACAGTTGGTTTTGTTGAAGTTGGCATGTATCAAGTGATCTGATAATCTATTGTTCAATAAATTGAGAACATTTTGTATCAGCGTTGATTGATTCATTGGTGAATGGATAGTATTCAATAGAATTAAGAGAATTGTATATGTGAGGATGTTTTGTCGTGCATATAAATAGACGACGAACAAAAAAAGGAAATGGAAAACTTTTTTTTCTGCTGTCCTGCTTTTTTTTTTGTTTAGATTCCGAGAGTTGCTGACCTAATTGATCCCATTAGGGAATATTTAATGTTATGGCATTCATTATATTGTACTTTAGGAGCAGAGAGTATCATAATTTGTCTTAGTTTCAGTTCAACATAGCATTATGACCTTATGAGTATCATTAGTATTAATAATATTGAAGTAGACAAGATCTTCAGACATTCAAAATATAGTTTAATGTTATGAAATATTTTCTACTCTAAATAGTATGTAGGTTAAGGGATATGAATGTATAGTCATTGTCTTCATTTGTGCTAATGGATTTATGCATTTTTAAAGAGATTTTCTGGGAAGATGGGAAAATTTTTGCGGATTATTTGGATTGAACTTGAGTGGATGTTGTGGTCTACTTTTTCGGATTTTCGGAATTGAAAATTAAGGTTTATAAAAAGCTAAGAAATTGTTTAAAAACAAATCAACATTTTCCAAAAAAAAAAAAAATCGAAGGGATTTATTTGAGGTTTAAAAATTAACGAATTTTTGAAATTTAAATTTTTATAGGAATTTTTTTATAGCAAATTTTTCATAGCACATTTTTCAATCATAGTAAACCCAATTTCTCCTCTTTTAATCACAAAAATCAAAAATCATAGTAAACAAAGTAAACAAAAATCGAAATAAAAATTTCAACAACCCTCAAAGTTTACAATCAATTAAATCATTCTGAACCTCAATCGTCTATTGTTCTGAGTATTAAGCGATTACAAAAGTAAACTTAAATCCCACGAACCATTAATCCCATGCATACACGCATCTATGTAAGTTAATTGACTGTAAAACAACAATAATTGAATTGTGCATCAAAAATAAAATAAATCCACGGCAACAAAACGAGATGGGTTTATAGAATCAAATTGAGATACATGAACAATGAAAAATTCAATTGAACACACAAAAAGTGTAAATAAGAGCCGAGCATCATCATTGTTCTAAATAATTGAATTTTTCCATTTATATTCTCTTTGCAGTTAGCACCATTATGTCAACAGCCAAAAGGCTGGTGTTGTCATTAGCTGGTCGTAAAGATTCAAATCTAGCAACAGGCGCTTCTTCAACACGTCTTGTAGGCAATAGTCTTTCACCAGGACACGAATTAGATGAGATTGCAGTTGTATCAAATAGTGGCACAGAAGCGTGTGGTCGTGTTTCTTATGGAAGTCTATCGTTGAATGGTCCTCGCTATATACCTGGTAAGTGCAAATCAACAGTTTCATTGTCTGTAAATGTACATATAATAAGAAATAATCTCAAAATGCTAAGCATTCTATTGTAAATGATTTATCTATAAATTATCTAAAAGGAACTCCAGTTCCTACTCTATAGGCTTAAGTGTATATATATCATCATTGTTGCAATGATTTTCGTGTTCATTGTAATGAATCATTCCTCCCTATACTCTATGTCTGTGTAATTTCTTTCTTTTATCATCCTCTCCATATGTCTGTGTGTGAATCTCTTCCTTGACTACATATCCGAATATAAGTCTTCTACGGTAGTGAATGATGAGGATGATGGAAACCATTAAATATGATTGCTGTTTTGTTTCATTTTTTTCCCATTTATCTCTTTTTCATCCCTTTCACTTCTATTGTATGAACTTTGTTGCTGCTACTGCTGATCTTACTCTCTTCTACTTAATGTAAAATTTTATTTGGTTTTTATCTCTTTCTTACCATGCTACCTATATGTATGTGCTTAAGACTAGATTGAGGGTGATTCTGTAGGTAGATCTTCTTGTTATTTGCTGGGTGTTTGCTAAGGTCTTTGTGTGCTTTGATGTTGTAATTATGGTGAGCACTTTTGAAGTTCTGGTTTGCATTTGCTTATTTCGATGTTTCGAGACATCAGAATGTCTGTATAGAGCTGGATATTGCACCGACATTTTAACATCAGAATTACTTTACAGTTCATAAGGTAACCAAAAATGCAATAGGAATTGAACAACCTCATTTTTGCAAATCGTATAGTTTTTAATCTGTAATCTAGTTATATTGTATCTGATATAGTCATATGCCCTAGCATCTACTATGCCCAGACACTATATCACAAACTTTTCATAATCTAACTTCCTAAATCATCAATTTAATCCCTCAAAACTCTTCATCTATTTCATCAAAACCCAATCAGTTCCGCTCCATAAAAGACTAATCTCACTTATCTTGAGAATCACCCAAATGATGAGACTTACTAAGACGAAATATGGAAAGGTGTGAAGTTGCGTGAATGACAAAAGTTTATCTATGTGACAAATAGTTTTTTGATGTCATTACTAAGTGAGAAAAATTGGATGGAAGATTTCACATTGCCCTTAAATTTGCCAAAATCATTTTTCTTTTACAGCTCCTTTGTTCTGTCTTTTCTTGCATGACGGAAGTATGTTAGAGCAAAAAGAAAATTTATTGAAGAAAGTTGGCAGCCTTTTGGGGACGTTCATTTATTACGTAACGCTGAAATTCGGGATTTTTACCCCCCCCCCCCTTCCGTAACGTTTTTAACAAAAGAATCACGTGTGAGAACAAAAGACCGTAACAAACTCTCGGACCCCCTCCCCCCTCAGAGCATTACGTAATAAGTGAACGGCCCCTTTTCGACACTGAATTTTTCATTCATTTCTGTTATTTCTATTTGTGGATTGAGATTAATTAGGGCACTCAATTTATCTTAAATGCTCTTTTTTTGTTCAGCTAAGTTTGGAATACAGAATTGAAAGAGGTTAAAGCTCCACAAAAAAAAAAGAAAATACGATAAACTTCCTTATTCTACAGATTGATGATAATAAATTTCTCTATAATTTAGTTTGAATTTGAATGGAATGGAAATTGAGTGACTTAAATCAGATTATTGTGCTGAATTGTTCGTTTTCGGAGAAAAGTTTTGTGGATGTTGAAAGTTTCTCAATCTTTAAATGCTAATACTAAAGAAGAAACAATGTTAAACTTTGTCTTAGGTATTGCTCTATGTGCTGTGTTGCAATTTAATCTATCAAGCTTGATTAGAATGGGAAATTGAAGTTAAAAACTTCTTTTGTTTTTAAGCTTGGCACAAAATGCGTTCAGTAAAAAATTGACTAGAAGTACGTTCAGTAAAAATTTGACACAAAATTCAAATTCCAAAAAACCGTTAAAAGCTAAAATATGACTAATTTGACTAAAATATCTTAGCTTTAAGATTTCTAGTTCATTCCACTATGCCTGTTATTACAGAGCCAATTTTTGACTTCTTCATGCGTTTCTGTATACAAATTGCCTTGTATATGTGATTTCCGATAGTACTACGTGCTATATTATACAGTTTATGAGACATCTAAGACTTTGTGGCAGCATAAAAAAAATCTTTATTCAAATACGATGAAGATTAACTACAATGAAATGAAAAAAAAATTATTTTACTCGAGGAAATGATGGATTATTTTAATTCAATTTTGTGTAATGGATGACTTGATATTTTATGCTTTTTAATGTACATAAAAAGTAGAAGCTATGAGAGGAAAATTATGTAAAGTTGTGCTTACTTTTAGAATTTACTTTAGAGACTTGCTTTACATTTCTGACTATTTGCTTAAATAGAGAAAAAACTAAAATGAAATTAATTTAAATCAAGCTAAGGGGTCGTTCGTAAAATTCGTAACACTTTGTGAGGGGGTTTTGCTATGACCAGGATAGGTGAATCAAAAATGGCCATTTTTATTGACTTTACAAATTTTACTAACGACCTCTAAATAAATTCTAATAACAGCTCAAATCACATTGAACAATTAAATTTTAAATGATTATTGTCAACAAAAAATTCACAATACATGATCAATCCAGCCATTAAAAGCCTTAACTTTATGACAATCAAAATATTTTTCATCCGATTAAAAACACGATACAATGAAATTTTATTCTATTAAGCTTATCATTATTATCATACGCTTATCATTAATTCCATAATTTCATTGCCACTGTTAAATTCAATTTACAAGTACTTTTTCATGTCCAATTGCGGGGCATTCAGGATTTATGGATAATTAATTAAATGAGGATGATAAAAAAATATGTGAAAAAAAAACTTTTCGATTAAATAACTGAAATTATGACAATGCATTATTGTTGCAGAATTAATTGTTTCATGCTGATAAATTTTTTAAGAAAATAATTTGGTTTGTATGGGGAAGGGGATCAAGGTGTATTTTGGAATTTTTAAAGAATTGAAAAAATAAGCGGAAAAATTATTTTTGAAAATTTTACTTTTTAAAAATTGATCTTTAAAATATCATGTTTCAAAGAATTCTTTAAAGAAATTTTGAGCTTTAAGCAATTCAGAGTCTATAATATAATCTATCCATCCAACCATAATCTGATGATCTCATGTTTGCATAGCCTCATGCAGGCTCTATAAAAATTATCTTTTAACAATCTCTAATATTTCAACAATAAAATAAAACTGTAAAAGATTCTAAAAGTAAAACTATTAATATACTGCATTATATCTTGTCCTTCCTTTTTTTCAAAGATAAACTTTTGCTCTCCAAAAAAGATGAAAAAAAAATCATAAATTAAATTTATAAACTTATCAAGACTCTTCTTTTTGCACTTTTCGGTTCATAAATTTTTTTTGCCTTTCCTTTCTTGACTAAATAAATTTCACGCAATTCCGTTCCTGCCGTTCATTTGGTATTAAGGAAAAACGTTGAAAGGAAGTAAGATATTGGATAAATGTGTGAATTTTATTTGCTATCTATTAACACTTTTATTTTATTTTTTGTGAAATACGATTTATAAGTTTAAGAAAGCGAAAAGATTTTCTTCTGCTTCTTCTTGCAAGTCTTATGGTCCTTTTCACCATTTTTCATCATCATTCACCATGATACGCACTGAAACATTGCCCTTTTTCCAGTTAATAAAGATTTTGGGATGTGTGAGGGTTTAGACTTCCATGCTTTGATATAAACATATGATAAATTGAATGTCGTTACTGTATTGCATGAATGAGGTAAGACTAAGGATTGTGACAACTAATGGTTATGAGATTGAGGGAAAGTTTTTTTTTTTTTTTTGGGATAAATTTTTTTCTACCTTAGACATTTTTCTTCATTTGTCTTTTTGGTGATGTTTGGAGTGACGTGGATTATGATGAAAATTTATGAGGGTATATATTTGATTTGATATTTTTGGTGAGAGATTCTGGTGACTAGAAAAACTTTGATGTGCTTTGTTGACTGATTGAATGAATTGCTATCAATTGTTATCAAAAGTTGTATAGTTTTAGGCCAGTGATGGCTAACTGGTGTACTGCGACACACTAGTTTGCCGATTTTCCTTTCGAAAGGCACCACGAGCCGTGTTCCTCGTGTGGTTTTGACCATGATTTACTCAAAATGTGTGCCGCGGCACGAAAAGGGTTGGCCACAACTGTTTTAGGCTCGTTCCTTTATGACGTCCAATGAAATCATGGATTTTTTTGAGCTCTCCCCAACCCTCTGTCATAAAAACTACACAAAAAACAATCCTTTTGTTTAAAACTGTCTCGCAGTTTCAGACCCCCTCCAAATCTAATAATATGACATCATAAGTACATAAATAGCTCTTTTTAAAATGCCGGGTAAAAGTTTGGGTCGGGGTTGGTTCTACAAACAAATTTTTCAATATTCTTGAATTTTGTAGAAATTAAGTTCTGAGAATTGTTTTTCGGTACAAACCATAACTATTTTAATCTAACCTCACACTTCTTCTTAACCCGACTTCAAAATCATCCGTTTCTTAGCTTCTGCTACCAAATTTATTATTTTACTACCATGTAGTCTATAAATACTAAAAATTAAAACAGAAATCTATGTACACATAAATAATAAACATCACTCACAACCTCATTAAATAAATTATTCATCAACTCATTTTCAACAACCGAAAAAAATAAACAAGAATAAGGAGTACGCGGAAGTCAACAGCAAAAAAATCTGTTTCAAACATCAGAGGCGTGTGAAACAAAATAAGAGCTTAACATCATGAAAGAATGAATGAAGTGAAGGAGATAAATTTCTTCTTTACATATTTAATCTCCATATATTCAACTTATGAACTTTTTCATCTCAACAACAAAAAAAGAATATTTTGTTGTTGTTGTTATTTTACTTAGTTATTTATTTTACTTCCCTTTCACAATTCTATCAAATACATAATTTCACTTACTTAATATGCTTTCTTATGAAAAAAAAAAGAAATCTTGAATACACGAGCTTATACATCTAGCAATAAAATGTCTGTATTATATACACACAGAAACATTCATTTATAATGTTTGTTTAATCTAAATATTGTACATGATTTTACTGGAAAAGAATCTAAAATGTCGGCATTGGTGATGAATGAGCATAAGGATTTAGGATGATATGTAAAATAAAAAAGAATTATTCCAAACAGTTTTGTGTTATAAGAAGCAGAGATCCCTGGAAATGAAATGTTTTGGAATTACTGAGATAGGGATTGCTGGAAGAGGGACCAGGCTATGAGGATTTAAAGTTTATTTGCAAAATTTTTTGGTAATTAAAGTTGAAGTTTTAGGAGACATTGAATTATTTATTTTCAAATATCGAAGGCTCAAAATATTTTTCTTCTCAAAAACCCTGTACAATTAAACAGATTTGAAAATTTTCGCATAGTTTTACGCCCCTTATTTAAATATGCTTTTACAATCCTTATATGCGTAGTTTTACACCCTTTAATCCTCAAATCGTTGGTAAAATTCATATGAAAAATAAGAAATGACCATTTTTGACCCCCCCCCCCCTCGGCCATAGCAAATTTTGTTTATGTAACAAATTTTACGAATCTAGTTTTAATCCCTTAATTAACAATTAAACACACTTTTGATACCCTAGAAAGCATCTTTTAGCAACCATAAATGCCTCTTCACTACAAAAAGAAATTTTCCCCTCAAGATTAATTCAAAAACAACTGCTAGGGTGCAATCCATTATAGAATGGGCGTATAAGTACTAACTGTATGAATTCATTCATATTCTTACTTTTAGACATGCATACATAAAGCACAGAGGAATTTTCAAGTAATTTGATGAACATTTCTGTATAGTTTGCCTCTCATCTTCATTCATATTTGTATTCTTATTATTAAAATTATTTTCACTCTATTTTATGGCAGACATACATAAATCAACAACTTATTATGAAAGCATAAACTTCTCTCGCATCATCCTTCTGCCTTTCATCATCATCATACATGTTTGTATATGTACGTACATACGCTCTTTGATATAAACTTGAATATATAAATTATTTATTTAATAACTGTAGTTCATTTTCTTGAAAATTCCATAAAAAAAACGAAGAGTTACTGCCGCTTCGAATGCTTATTGTTTGTTTTCCTTTCATTATTTTCATTTCATCTGAGAGCTTTTTTTAGTCATTGTAAGTTCCTCATACTCCTCTTGAGGGACATAAAATTTGTAATTTCTTCGCTAATTTTCCATCATATCTCTCTTGTTGTTCTGTTTACCCTCCTTCCCCCCCACAATTTACTAAAAGTCACGTAAAATTTTTGAACTCCTTAAATGATGATTATTATCTTTCGTTGCCTAGTTTCTGTCTCACTTGACGGTGAATGTATGGCAATTATGAACTCATAATTCAATTTAATCAAAATGATAATGAGATGAGTTTTGTTTTTAAGTGCCACATGACAGTTTTGATTATTTCTCTTGAGATCATTAAATTTATTTATTTTGGTTGTTATAATGACGGTTTTTAAGGTACCCAGTTTTTTGGGGTTAGAATTCACAGGTTAGAATAATGGAACACTTTTATCTCTGATGAATATGCAAATTTTTTGCCGTCTTTCGAAAAACTTCTATTATCATCTAGTTAAAATAAATCTTGATGTACCTTCCATGACTTAGTTGACTTTATGTACTTTGCAGAGGTGTGTTTGAGATAATTTTTGTGAAGATCGGTCTAGTGTTGATTAGATTGCGCAATTAATTATAGTTATTAATTATTAAATGCTATTAATTAATTTAGATAATTTAATGTTGACAATCTAGGATCAATTTAAGTTTCTAGAAAATCAATTTTTCTTTATTTTCTTTTTTGTGCAAAATTTCTTCAAAAAAAATTATCTTTTTTTTTTTAAAAAAAAATCAAATTTTATTTTAAAAAATTCAAATTTTATTTAAAAAAGTGCATAAAAGATCAATTAAAAATTATCCAAGTCTTTTTCAAGCAACAAATTCTTTGAAAAAAGTTCCTAAATAATTAAAATTTTCCATCATCATGACGATGATGCAAGAAGTTGAACAATTTCACTACAAAAATTATTCATAAAATGAATTTCCATTAAAGACTCTTATAAACTATTCAATAAACAGCAAAAATTTATGAATCTTATATTCCGAAAAAACTTTTACTTAATTCCATTGCAATAATTTTTCACATTCAACTTGTGGAAAGTTTCTTGTATAATTAAAATTAAAAGCAGCAATTCTGTTCGAAAGCATGAAAATCTTTTAATCTATCAAAAAAATTTCTTATGCAGCTCGCTTGCTCATTTTAATTTTTCATCTCATTTCTCTTTGTTCTCCTACTCATTTATTTTTTACAACTCACCGTTATGAGCTGCTGATATGCAAGCAGTCTTTATATAAATATTTTATGAAATTACAAACTTTGAGGAGAGTACTGGTGCCTTTTTATCTTTATTATGGGTGGATTTGTTTCAAGGTAAAAGTTTTTTATTCACTTTTTTCTGTGTCTATATTGTGAAGAAAATTTTCATTTAATTAAGTGCAAAGTAATTTACGCAATTAGCATTTGTAGGAATTCTGAAGGAATAAAATATAGTTTCTGCATATTAACTTTTTGAAATTCTTGTGAATTTTTTTTTTTATTTATTTTTTTGATATCAACAACTTAAACTGTTACAATTAAAAATTTTAAAATTTAATTATTTAATGCTATTTGAAGAGTTAAACTATTTTTGCTTAGTTATATTTTTAATTTTTAAACAAAAATTAAATTTTAATAAAAATCCTGAAGCATGAGCTTTTATAAAAAAATAAAAAAAAAATTTAAAAATACAGAATTTCTTCAATTTTGATTTAGGTAAAATAAGTTTTAAAAAATCATCCGAAATTCTATTTTAATTCCAAAATGCAAACAATTAATAAAATTCCCTTAAAAAAGTATTTTTTCGCCAAAAAATAAAGTTTCATTTTTGTTTTCTTCACAAATCACTCTTTTTCTCAATTTTTCAAAAGGGGGTCGTTCATTGATGACGTCTAAGAGGGGGAAAAATTAATTCTTAGAACTCGATTATTCTAGTTTTGTAAAATGACCGTTAATTTCAGACGTGATTTACTATCGACCCCACATAATTTCCATCATAAATTCAGAAATGAAAAATTCTTCTAACAATGATAAAAAAATAAAACTTTCTAGATACTTAGATTAAATATTTAATGTAATTTCTCACTCACAATTCAACATTCACCTTCCATTCCTCACCTAACTCATTTCCTTCATCCAACAATTTTTTCATCTTCTTACTTTTCCCTTTTTTATCGTATTGCCTAATTCAATTAACCGAAAATAAATTAATTTTTGCGTTTGCCAAAAGTTGTTTGTTTGCTGAAGGTGTAAGTGTAGGAAAATAGAAACGAAAAAAGTGAGAGCGAGAGCAAAAGAGAGAAAAAAACTGAAAAAGAGGAAGAAAACTTGAAGCAAGTTAGAAAAAAAGTTTATTAGAAAATGTGTGGCGCAATATCATTATGATATCATCTACTGTTTGTATACGTGAGTTTATGTGTATATTTATTGAATGTAAATTGAGGCAGAAAAAATTATTTTTTTATGAATATTTTTGTTGCTTTATATTTTCTTTTCTTATGCTAGGCTTGCGGTGTCCAAACTTTTTGTGCTGAGGTGTTTTTGTGAGGAAAAAGTTTTGTAAAAGTTTCAATGTGGTTAAATAAGTGGTTTTTGTTAATAGTCTATGTGATCATATAGAATTACAGTACATTGAAATTTAAGTACTTTTGAAACTTGAATGTTGAAGGAAAAATTTGTGAATTTATTTATTTTTTTGAATTTTAGAAAATTAATTTTTATTATCTTTTAAAAGATCTTTTTTTATCAATTTTAAAAAAACGTTTTAAAATTTTTGCGATTTCTAAATCTGAAAAGTTTTGAAAAATTTTAAATTTTTTTTTAATTAGTTTTTATTTTTTTCTTAAAAAAAATTATTTTAAACAGTTTTTAAGTTAAAAAAATATAAATTAAAAAAAAATCTTTAAAATTTCAAAATATTTAAGAATTTTAAAACCATTTAAATTAAAATTTATTTTATAAGAATTTAAAAATCAAAATTCAAATGTTTAAATCATAATTTTAATTTTTTGAGTCAAAATTAAATTAAAAAAATTTTAAATTTAAAAAATTGTTTATAAATGAAATTTTTTTAACCATTCTTTTAACTCTTGAAAAATTGCAAATTGTCCTCATTAAATTGAAATTTCAATCAGTTCTCAATTCTAATAAATTCAAAATTCTATTTATCTCCTTAATTTTGTATAAGCATATCACAAAAAACATTCATTCAATTACAAAGAGAGCCTTGTCATGTTTTCCGAAATCAATTAATATTAAACTATGTTATTTATCATGAAAAAGCTCTTAATTATTAAACAGAAGTTATGACAAACAAGTCCTTATCTTCTTCATATTACATTTCATTCCTCTCTTATTTCCTATCCTAAATCAATTAGTCATGTTTTGCACGACTATACTCTTTATATAATCACATAAACTTATATGCTCATAATGTAAATACATAATGAAAATAAAGAAGAATGGAAGCTGTCACATGAGACATCATGAAAATTTTTATCATGAGAAGAAAGTTTTGTTTTGATGAGACAACAGAAATAGCATCAGGGAAGACTTCCTTTTGGTCTATCTTTCCCTCATTTGGCCCTCATCAAATAACAAAACTTAGTTTTATGATTCGGAAAATTTGATAAACAAGTTAAAAATTTGGAGACATTTTTCGTTAGTTTTGTAATTTTAAAAATTTGAATGTTATTTCTTACAAATTCATAAATTGATATATCTAGTTTCAAAATTTTTTTCATTTCAAAATTTAATTTTATCAACTGCAATATTTTTCATAATTCGTAGTTTTTAATTCTTAGAATATGGAAACATTCAATTTCAGGATCAAAATATTTTTTAAAATTAATTTAAAGTATTGTAAACTTTCTTACTTTTGATGATATTTCTACTACATATGCGTATTAAGGTTATTAAAAATAAGTAACTATTTAACAACCACCATAACCAGTAAAGCACTAGTAAATATTAAACGACAGTGCATAAAACAAAAGTTAACAATTTTTCAACATGAAACTTTATCTTTAGTAGTTTTTTCTACTACTTTAATAAATTTATTTTTTAATTGGAATTCAGAAAACTTTTTATTCTCTTTATGATTAAATGTCAAACATAGAAGAACTCATGTTTTTGTTCTTGAAAGTTTTTATTCATAAATTCATGTTTACATTGAAAACTTTCTTATTTTATCAATGCATGAAATGTTAAAATTTAACTCTTTTTCTCAGAGTTTAAAAAATTTTCAATTCAAGAATTTGAAAAATTTATCTTAAAATTTAAATAAATTCCTATATCTTTTAACTCCAACGCATAACGTGTAAGTTCTTCGATTTGGGCTGAACGCTAAATTTTTCTTCTTTAAAAATCAAGTTTTTAAAATCAAGCTTTCAATTAAACATTAATTTAACTAATCTTAATCAAAGTTTTTTTTCCGTCTTTTGATTCACGATTTCATTTAATTTCACCATCATTTTTGAAAAAACAAAGTTTAAAGGCAACAATCAACACAAAAACTTTTCATCATTGTTTTATGTAGAAAATAAAATCATAATAAGAAAAAATTTACCTCATTTTATGCAAACTCACATATGCCATGTCATCATCACAATCATAATTGCAGAAAAGGAAAAAAAAAACTTTATTTTTACATCTTTCAAATTGTAGAATGTAATTAAATTTTTAAAATGAGAAAAAAGCATGGAGGTTGTCTTGTTGAAAGTTTATGTATGAAATGTACTTGAATGATTCTTTGTGTAAAGGAAAAACTAGAGCATAAACTTTTCATATTTACGAAAGGTATGAAGTTGAAAATAAAAATGTTACAAAGAAAGTTTAATGGACTATATTTTGCTGCATTTATTATGAAAAATGTTTATTCTATTTAATCATAGTTCATTCAATCTCATTGAAATGAGGTTTTTCTATGATTTTTTAACAATTTGAAATTTTTATTTTAATGTTTTTATTTTTAGCGCATTTTCCTCTTGGGAAAAGGACGCTATTGTCCGCACTTTGTCCGTCTGTCCGTCTGTCCGTCCGTCCGTCCGTCTGTCTGTCTGTCTGTCTGTCATCGCATCTCCTCCTCAGGGTTAAGCTTTTTTGATGCGGTTTTTGGCTTAAAATGTTTGTAGTATGTCTGGCTAGAGCTGGCGAAAAAATCAGCATGAATGGTCACTTCCTCTGCTGGAACCAGCGTAAAAAGTGTCAAAATGCCATTTCTTTGTATGTGTTAGTGTGGTCAAATGCACTAAAATGTTGACTTTTTAAAAACTCAGCCTTCCTCGGTTCAAATCCCACCGATGACAATTTTTTTTTTTTGCTTTTTTTGATACTTTTTTGATTTCTTATGACATATAATATTGAATGATGTCATAATTTTCCATTTTCACAATTTTCCCGAGTTTTTCCGACGATTTTTGCTAAAATTTTCAATATTTTAATACAATTTTCATAGATAATTACTTTTTATATTTTTTTTGATATTTTAGTTGTTTAGTTTTCTATTTTCATGAATTTTTCATAGTTTTTTCCGGAAAATTTTGTAAAATTATAAAAACTTATATTTATATAAAAAAGTTCATTAATATTTACACTCTTTTTATATAATTAAATTGTCACAAGAAGAATTCATAAAAATGAGCGGCAGTGGCGCAAGTGGTAGAGCGCACGTCTAATACCGTGGAGGTCATAGGTTCGATCCTAGCCTCTGGCAAGTTATTTTTTCTTTTTTTATTTTTTTATTTCTTATGACATTTATTATTTATTTATGTCAAAATTTTTCATTTTCACGAATTTTCCAAGTTTTTCCAAGCGTTTTTTTTTAAATTTTATAATATTTTCATATATTTTTCTGAAAAAATATTTTTTTTATTTTAAAAAAATTTCTATCAATATAAATAATTAAATTGTCACGTTAACATTTTATGAAAAAGGGCATCAGTGGCCAAAGTGGTAGAGTGCGCGACTCCTACCATAAAAGTCATGGGTTCAAACCTAGCCCGTGACTAAAATACTTTTTTTTGCTTTTTTTTTAAATTCTATATTGTATAATGTTTTTCATTCATTTTTTTAGTCAATTTTAAATTTTTGGGTAAATAAAGAATGATTATAGTTAAATATTTGGCTTTGGACTTTTGGGGTTTTAATTCTTTGTGCATTTACTGATCGCGGAAAATGCGCTTTCGTCGGTCACGAGTGACCACGTTGATACTAGTTTTTTTTTGTAATTTAAAAAAGTTTAAAGAATTTTAAAGAATTTGAAAGAATTTTAAAGAATTTTAAAGAATTTTAAAGAATTTTAAAGAATTTTAAAGAATTTTAAAGAATTTTAAAGAATTTTAAAGAATTTTAAAGAATTTTAAAGAATTTTAAAGAATTTTAAAGAATTTTAAAGAATTTTAAAGAATTTTAAAGAATTTTAAAGAATTTTAAAGAATTTTAAAGAATTTTAAAGAATTTTAAAGAATTTTAAAGAATTTTAAAGAATTTTAAAGAATTTTAAAGAATTTTAAAGAATTTTAAAGAATTTTAAAGAATTTTAAAGAATTTTAAAGAATTTTAAAGAATTTTAAAGAATTTTAAAGAATTTTAAAGAATTTTAAAGAATTTTAAAGAATTTTAAAGAATTTTAAAGAATTTTAAAGAATTTTAAAGAATTTTAAAGAATTTTAAAGAATTTTAAAGAATTTTAAAGAATTTTAAAGAATTTTAAAGAATTTTAAAGAATTTTAAAGAATTTTAAAGAATTTTAAAGAATTTTAAAGAATTTTAAAGAATTTTAAAGAATTTTAAAGAATTTTAAAGAATTTTAAAGAATTTTAAAGAATTTTAAAGAATTTTGAAGATTTTTAAAGAATTTTAAAGAATTTTAAAGAATTTTAAAGAATTTTAAAGAATTTTAAAGAATTTTAAAGAATTTTAAAGAATTTTAAAGAATTTTAAAGAATTTTAAAGAATTTTAAAGAATTTTAAAGAATTTTAAAGATTTTTAAAGAATTTTAAAGAATTTTAAAGAATTTTAAAGAACTTTAAAGAATTTTAGAGAATTTTGAAAATTTGAAAGAATTTTATAAATTTCAAAACTTTTCAAATCATCATTTATAATAAACCACAAATAAATCCATTATTTTAAAATTGCAAAAATATAAATCCAAAAAAATCCTTGCCAACGACATTGAAAAATGCTTTATTTGTTTACATACAAGATAATAATATTTCATCCATTCTACCTCTCTTTGTTCTTCTGCATCTATGACTGTTCATAATATGTGATGCATATTAATGCCTTTCAAATCTTTTTCTCATGTTCTTCTTTATTTTTATTCTGTTTGCATTGAGAAATTATCCCATCTTCTCACTCGCTCACTTTCCTATCAGACAAATAATTTATTTTCCTTTCTTTAACAAAAACCTTTCATTTCTCATACGTCGTCGTATATATGATACTGAATATGCACAAGAGCTAACAAAAAATCATAAGAAAGCATTTTTTTTTTCTCCTCATGCATTCATGAACTACAGACTTTCTATTTTTTTTTTCATATTAAAAATTCTCATTCGAGAGTTTGGAGGAGGAAAAAAATGAATTCAATATTGTTCTTCCTTCCTTTATTTTTCTTCTGTACGTTTCATTGCTTTTTTTTCTTCTCTTTCTTTTTATCATGCAGGAGTATATTTTGCATTGTTCATTTCTATTTATTCTCTTATTGCTATCCTCTCATGTTATAGTTTCTTTATTTAATTTTATTTAGTGCAGTAATATTTTTCAAATCTAATGTAGATTCACAATAAAGAAACTGATTACAATAGATAAGTTGATTCAAATGCTGAAATTGCATGATACATGCTTGGTTACTTGTGAATTGAAGATTAGCAGTTTAATGTTTCTGAGATTTTCAATTTGATAAACTTTAACATTGTTGCTTTTAAATTGATGGAAAATTGTGATAAAAGGCTTGTAAAATATTGGAAAAAGGTTTGCTTTGATATTTAAAAAAAGGTTCAGGAACCTTCTAAAAATATAAAGTTTGATTTTGAGCAGCTCGAAATTTTCTAAAAAAAACTTTTTTTGTCGCTGAAATATTTTTTTAAAATTGTTCAACAGGAACTTTAAAAAAATTTAGATTTGGAATTCGAACTTTGAAAAATATTTTTAAGCTTTTAAAATATCGCACAAAATTTTCATGACAATTCTACTAAATATTCTTGAAATATTCTTTTACATCATTCCATTCTTTTATAGTATGCGTTATTTAATTTTCCACCATTAAAACTACTCATCTCTTCTTACATTTGACAAAAGAAAGACAAAAAACTTTATTTCCACTTTCAACACACACAAAAGAATAACTCATGAGTGTTTCACTGTGTGTTGATTTTAATGCACACACAAAAAAGGAAATGTAAACACAAACGTCATAAAATTTTGCAAACAATGTATTTTTTATGTGTACATATGTAGATTTTTTTGGCTTTTTAGTTTAACACTATCTTGCTGTTTCGTCTCCCAACTGGCACATTAAATTGAATCCCTGCATGTCAGAATTTTGAAGTAAACAATTCATCTCGTAAAATGCTTTTAATGCCACAATAATAATATAAAAACTTGCTTTGGTATCTTTAAGTGGCAAACAAAGAAACAAAAAGGCGGCAAAAATGTTGTGTATATGTGCAGATGAAGTTTATGTACACAACATAATTTTTTTTAGTGAGAATTTGCAAAATTTTTGTACAGAGATTTTTTTTGTGTTTGTTTGCTGAAATGAAAAATTCTTTTTTAAGTGCACAAAAAGTTACGTTTTATTGCTGGTTTGTGATGTTGACAAGGCGAGGTTGGAATTAAATTTTTGAAATTTTTTGAGAATTTTTCAAAATGATCTTGTTTTTTTTTTTAAGTTTGAATTTTTGTTTTACGAAAAGCACTTCAAAAATAATTATTTTAATGACTTTTAACCCTCTTAACCCCTCCATAAAAAAACACCTTAAATCATCCCCTTAAATATGCCATAAAAAGTGATTTAATGTCACAAAGTGAAACTTTTTGTTCCTCTAGTCAATGACTTTTTAATGCGATTTTCGATCCAATGATGTTTTTACACTTACTCCCCCAATTTTTAATGCTACAGGATTTCAAAAAAAAGAGATAGAAATGTTTTTCATTCGTGTATATACTTGTCAGTTCTCCAGCCAACAAAGAAACTTTTTAGCGCATTTTTGGAAACTTGTTTTCAAAAAGGAAGCTCAATCATACACTTTGATCGGCAGCAAAAAATCGAAGATCGAGATCTCATGATCTAGATATCGTGGAGAGCTCCGGTTTGTTTTATTAGCTTCGTTTCATCGATTTATTGGCGGCAAATGTATTTAAAAGTCCCAAATTTGTGTTTAAACACCTTAATTAATTAATTTTTAATTTCACAAAGAAAAATAATCAACACATGACTGCAACTTCACGTCATAGAAATTTCAAATATTTTTTAACCGTTGACATTTGAAAATTTTTTGACCGTTATTTTTTACGAAAAGTTTTTTTGTTCAGTTTTGCAAGTTATTAGTTTGTGCATAATGAAAACACACTTTTCATGCACAATGAATGTGAGGAAATTGAAACTGAAGGATTTATGATTGTTGTTGTACTGTTTTTGTAAAATTATCCTTATTTTATTGCAAGGTCTGTCCTGAAAGTTGATATACTTTCAATTCGTAGCTCGATTACTGATCGCCGCGCCAAAAATGCGCTGAAGTCCCTCGATATGAAACACGAGGACTTTTGTAATTTTTTTTACATATATTCGTCTTAAATCCGCATTTTGCATTCATGGAAATGAAAATTATAGCACATTGAATTGTGTGGATGGTACGTTCACATATCACGAGAGACAGAAAGACAGCAGAGATATTTTTTTTGGATCGTTATCGTAAATTTTTTCCATGTGAAGGCACCGTAAGCAATTTAAGTGTATGTAGATATGTACGCAGCATATAATGTAACAAGAATAATGCTGTGATGTAAAAGGCTGTAAAAAATTAATAAAATCAAATTCAATTCCCCTTTCCCAGTTAGTGTTTGTTATTTGCTTTGGATATTCGTGGAACTTATCTTGGGTGGAATTTTGACAGGAGTGTAGGCAGAAATGTTTCCTAGAGGATCCAAAGTTTATTTTTGTACGGAAGAAAAATTTTAGTGAGGTCGAAATCCTTTTTGACTAGGAAAACTATTAATAAATGAAGAAATTTTACTTCTAAGGGACGTCCAACCCAACTTGGTCCCCCTTTTTCCATCCTGGCTGCTTATTTGGTAGTGATGATTAAATTCTTAGGGATAGTGCATGATCTTGTTGCAGTTAGAGTTAGAAAATTAAAGATGAATCAAAAAAAAGTCTAGATCATAATATAAATTACTTATACTGCGATTCAAGTAGTTTTGCTCCTGATTTATCTTTTTTGATAGGTTTTTACAATAGCTTGACAATTTTCAACAAAATATTATATTGTTTGCGTGATAATTTCTCTTTAGATATGGATTGATCCTTAATAACCATAATTACACTAATAGTTTCCCACATCGATCCAAATCACCCCATTCACAACTCCCTTTCTCCAAATTTCCTGCTCAAAAACAAAGCACAAAAAAATATATACAAACAAATAAAATAAACGATGGCATTCATCGTCTTTTCATGTAAGGTAAAATGACATTTCACATGGGAGAAATTTTTGCTGAATTAACTCTATCACATCCCACGCTACGGAGAATATTCACAGTATAAAATATGTATGCACATAGACGATGAAATAAACCTCTGACAATACAAAAAGAATCAGTGTGCTATTAACATCAAATGTCTTAACAGATATTCCTCTCACAAAGATTGTGTATAAAAAAATCGTATCTAGAACGCTTAATGCTGCAATAAAAATAGAATAAAAAGTAAAAAGTTGGATAAAAGTTTTTTTTATGTTTTTTGAAAATTTTTTTTTTAAGTTTTTTGTATTTTTAAGTCTGTTGCTTTCATTAATGTCAAGGAGTTAAAGGAAGTTTAAATTGGATGGGAAATGATGAATTTAAAATCAATAAATTTTGGTATCTTGTGATTTTTTTTGAGGAATATTGGATATTTATGAATGCTTGAAAAATTTTTAAATACTTGAAATTTTTTGAAATGCTTAAAAATATTAAAGTTCGAAGTTTTAAATCTCAACATAAAAAAAACTTTAATATTTAAATGGATTTAAAATTTGTAGACCCAAAAACAAAATACAATCTAATGCAATAAGCACGTGTTTAATACCATTAATATCTGCAAAAAAACAACCCCTCATTTTTATCTCAGTTCCTCCCTTGTTTTATCAGCAAATATTTATTAAAGAAATTTTGTTTAAAAAAGTTCCATTTAACTTCTTAGAAGTGAAATCTTCTTTCTTCCTGTTTTCATAGCTTCGTTAATAAACATTAAAGCTTTCTTGTAATAAAGCATTTTCCATTATCGAAGTCATTAAATTTTTATCTCCAAAATTTTCATCACATTAAATTTTGATCAAAGAAATATTTTTTTTTCCTTAAAATGTTTATAATCTCTGTGAAATTCTCACTCTTGTGATGCGAGAGTCTTTCCCTGAATATTTTCTTCCAATTACCATTTTCTGTGGAATTTTATTTCAATTTGCTCAACCTTAAAAAAGGAATTTTCAATTTGAATATGAAATGTTTTATTTTTGGAACATGAAAAAAATTTTGTTTTTGAACTTTTTATGCGCAATCAAAACATAATTTTTGGATTTCAATTAAGTTAATAATTAAGCTGGAAAATTTTTGAATTTTTATTTGAAAAGATTTTCGCTCACTACCAAGAATTTTTGAAATTTGAAGTGAATAATTTCTTGGAAATTCAACTTAAAGTTTAAATCTTAATTCAAAAATCCTACCACATTCAAGAAGGATGATGGGCTGGGGGGATGGTATATGAAGCTAGAATGTTTAGAACTTTTTCAAAATTATTTAATGATATTTTAAATTCAATATTGATTTATTAACATTTTCAAGGAGCCATCATGTTTAAAATATATTATCTAGACAATTCAAGTGACTTTTACGAGACTTAATCACTAACTTCTTTAATAAAGAGATAACACAATGTTTCAAGATACAAAGAACGAGCTTATAAAAATAATTCTTGATAAAATCATTGATTGATATAAGCTCCTCTCCCTTTGTGCCACATACATGTGTGATAACAAAAGATTAAATGTTAAAATGAAGGAATTCAAAAAGCAAGATTGAATACGTAAATAAGCATGTATCAAAATAGCTGACATATGAACATGATCGATAATAATACAAGGAAATCAGAGTAAGTCTCACAAAAGTATTGCATAACGAGCGAACGAGTCGAGAGAATAAAAAAAGGTAAAAAAATACTTTTTCATCACAAAAGCGAGAGGAATTCTCATAAGAAATTCAATCGTTGTCGCATTTTTTTTTGATTTAATGAGCAATTTGCAACAGCAGCGACATTCATATAACAATAACTCACGCACATGTTACCATGGAAATATTTTATAAATGTTATAGGAGGGATTGGGATGGAAAGATGAAATTTACATCACAATAATCAATTTTTGTTGCTGTTGTTATTGTTGCTGTTCTCACATGTATGTATGTATGGATTGTTTATTTGTTTCTGTGCTTATCGTAAATATCCTTGGGATAGCTTTGGATGCTATGGAATTCTAGAGGTAACAATATTTATATTATTGCTAGGTTTCTTCGCGCTTTAGTTTAATTTAAATTTGATATTTTATTTTAATTAAATTTAAAGCATTTTTTGAAAAAAATTTTAAGAAGAATTTTAAAATTTTTAATTTCTCAAACTAAATATGATTCAGAAAAAAAATCAGTGATAAAAAACTCAAATTAGTGATGAGAAATTAAATTTAAAAAATAACAAATTTCAAAAATATTTTAAATTTAAGCTTCTTTTAAAATTTTCCATGAAATTTTTTTGTTAAAATGTTTTTAAAGCATTTAAATGCAGTTTCTCTTAGCAACACATAACATTCAATGTTAGATGCCTGAAAAATTCTTTCTTTCCTTTTTGGATGACATCCAAACTATGCAAAAGTTCATAAATGTTCAAAAATTCATGCATAAAGCAATGCATGCATATCCTGTAGAGATGCACTTCTAAATCTACTCAATAAATTTCTGTGGCAACTCAGTTTATGACTCTATCATCATGTTACAATGTTCATTAAATGAGCACACATACAATGATTTTAATTTTGATTTTACCGCAATAAAATTCAATTTCGAGTTTATTCATTGATTTTTAAGCTCAAAATTAAAAGCTTTTTCAGGTGAAATCTCTTCAAAAGACACTAATTGATATTAAATTTGCTAATTATGGTTGAATTAATTTATATTCATTATTTTTTCTCAAAAATTTAGAAATATTGCAATAGTTAGCGATATTTTCAATTTAATTTGATATTTTATTTTGGATACTATGGCAATTAATTATGGATCTGTTTTGTTGAATTCAGAGAACAAAATTGAAAATTTTTAATTTTTTCTAATTGCTTATTTAAATATACATCAAAAATTTCAATCGACGTTCATCTCGAAAAATCAAAATCTTTTGCTCAATTTAATTCAAATTCCAACCAATCAACCAATTAGTAAAATATCTCTGCAGTCAATTATCTGAAAATTTTCCATGGAAACAACAATTAATGAATATTAGTATCTAATTTTTGATAAATATTTCTATTTTCACTTCCATGAGCACAATTAATATTAATAGGTATACATGGAGACATGTCCAATGATGTTAAACTTATGTATCACATAATTCCTTAATAGCTTGAAAAAGCTCCGATACTTGGTTGTAATTAATGAGCTAAAAATAACTGAAATATGTGAATTAATTATGTATAATGATGATTGGATGATATTTATAAAATATATCTCATGAAATTATGGGTAGTTTTATTATACGGAAAAGGATATTAACATGCTCATTAAATTAGAGATGAAAACCGAAAATTGCTTCTGTTCTGATGAAGAATTGACTGTGGTTGAAGGGGTTGATTGAGGGATGATGTTTGTGGCTGAGAAAATTTTGTTTAATTTTGCTAGTTTGAACAAGTTAGAAATTGGAATTAAAACTAAAAGTTCATTCATAAATGACGTCCAAAGGAGGGGAGGGTTTAGGTCGAAAACAATTTAATAACTGCCACCACTACAGTATGCATCCACCATCGTAAATTCTTCTTTTCTCCATAAACATCCGAAAAAACCAGACACAGAAAATGTCATTAGGTCAAGAGTATATTTCATATTATTAAATAAATGAATTCATAAAAGTCATGAACTGGAATTATTAAGCAGCTATAAATTATGCAACATACTTAACATATAATTTTTTTTTGAAATTTAATTTAAGTCAACTGGTGACGATAATTGTCACTCAAGGACTCGTTCAAAAATAAATAAACATTTAATATTGTGCTTTAAACTCCCTTAAAAAGTCATAAAATAAAATAATGTTAGCAATAGATCCCAAAGGCACTTGCTGTTGTTGTAAATGAGAAATGTATGGTTGTTGGTACGGCACATAAATGTCATAAATATAACAAATATACAATTTGTTCATTTAATTGACCTTACAATGAGGATTTTTTTTTTGCTTTTTTTTTTGTTCTTAAACAAAAATGAGATTCTGACTTGCTGCAAAGGACATTAGCACATTATTGCTTTGAACTTTGGTTTTATAGCTTTATAAAAGTGAAAGCATATGGCAATGTGAAAATTCACTACATCATGGAATACATAATATATCGGAATATATAATATAAATAAGATACATTATGCTGAGCACGATGATGAAAATGGAAAAAGACAGCCTTAGCTAAAAAATCAATAAATGTACATACAGCATCATGCTTTCAATTTTATATATTTTTTTTCTCTCTATCTTCGCATATTCCAAGAGTTTAATAAATGTTACATATTTTGTATATCTGGAAATTATCTATGAGTCTACTACTATATGGAATATGAGCACATAATGCGGTTCAATATTGCCAATAACGATGTAATAATAAATATTTATTTTCATTCCATGGGAAATTTTTGTGAAACTTTATTTTGAAGATATAAATTTAAATTTTGTTTCGTTAACTTTCTGTTGTGATCATTTGGTTATTGTGTTGATAACAACTTTGAACATTTCTTAGATGTCTGACTTTTTAGGCGTTTGCTTCAATTGATGCAAAAAATTTTTGCTTCAAATTAATAAAATTTTTTTAACCTTGATTGATAAAAAGTTGAACAAGTTTGCATCAATTGAAGCAAAACTTTGCATCAAAAAATGCATAACTATAACTTTTTTCAGTTTTATTATTTTTTTTTTTTTAAATTCACACTTTTCATCAATCTTAAATCTCAGATAAGATTCTTTTGAAATCACTTTAAACATCTCAAAATTCTTGCGTTTAAAACATCTTTTTCCTAGAATTTCCCTTCACTTAGTTTCCCTCTTAATTTCCTACAAATACATATTTATTACAAAGAATGAAAGAAAGCGGAAGAAAGTCAGAAATTTATCCTCTCAAACATTAATTCTTTCACATTTCACTGAAAGGAAAACAAACTGTTAAGAGGAAAAAAAAGAAGAAGAACGCATGCAAGATAATCTTAGATTAGAGGATTGCTCTATCGATTTATGAGAATTTCATAAGATACATTTCTCGTTATGCTTTTTTTTCAAGTGGGTGTTTGATATGTTATGGGATTTATTTTGATTTGTCAATGGAATAAAATCATTACATTCAGAATGAATTGGAGATTGTTAATTATTTCGCACGTAAGGGGGAGGAAAAAAATGAGTTTTGTTAATGAAAATTGAGAATTTATGGGGGCGAATGCTTGTGAGTTTTGAGAAGCTTATTCAAGCTTTTATTTGGAGAAAATCTGAAAATTTATGTGATGTTAAAAAGATTTGATTCCAGAAAATGAAAAAAAATGTTTTGCTTCAAATGATACAAAAAAAAACTAAATGATGCTAAAAAAATTGGTTCAAATGATGCAAAAACTTTTGATTTAAATGATGCAAAAACTTTTGATTTAAATGATGCAAAATGTTTTGCTTCAAATGATGAAAGCTGTCTTGCTTTAAATGATTCTACAAATTTGATTAAAAGGATCCAAAATGTTTTGCTTCAAATGACGCAAAAAGTTTTGCTTCAAATTAAATGATGCAAAGAAAATTGAATAAATTTCATTTATATTAAAAATAAATTAGTCACTTAAAAAATTGTATGAAACCTTCAAAAATATCATACCAGTCTTAAAGTGCAAAATCAGAAATAAATTACACAAAATTCATAAACTTAGCAACCAAAACTTTCTCTTCAATATAAAAAATATAAATAGAAATGCTGAAACATTCAGAGACATATAATAAATTAGAAAATAATCGAAAAAACTGAGCAGCTTCCTGACAGAAATGAACAAAAATCCATTAAAATGATGATCACATAGAGCTGAAACTTTTCAATATACATTAATCTCATTCAATGCATCCTCATAAAAGGCAACAAATTGTAAATTGCCAAAACTTTTAACATTATTCATTGTCAATTATTATTAATATGGAAAATTTTCCCTCTTGAAATATAGAAAAAAAGGAAATGAAAAGAAAAGAAAAGAGAAAAAAAAATCAACAGATTTTTGTGCCAATTACTCGGCAGAATATAAATTGAGTTTTTAATAGATTCAGAAGAAGAAAATCTTAATAATGCCCATAAGCTAACATTTTTTCATGAAAATTCGATACGCCCTCAATTTTCCTTTTGATTTTGGAGGCATTTTGTGTTGGAAGGAAGATAGTCTTTTGTTGGAGATTTGGTTGATTGAAGTTGTGCTTTCTTAGCTGTCTGTCTGTCCAATTGAAATTATGCATGTGAGATTTTTAATTTGGGTATATGTTTATAAAGCCACAATATAGATCATTCACATGTTACGTAACACTCTGAGGGGGTAAGAAGGCCCGAGAGTTTGTTACGGTTGGGTCAATTGTTCTCATATCTGATTCCTTTGTGTTAAAAACTTTATGGAGGAGGGGTGGGGATCAAAATTCCGAATTTTACCGCTATACCGTTACGTAATAAGCGAATGGCCCCTAATTGAATTTATTTACATCATTCAAAAGTGTTTTCTTGTGAAGTATAAAAATTTCATACAAAAAAAACATTTATTTTTTCAACAAAGCATTTGTCCTAATTTTAATGCGCCTACAAATCTAAACCTCACAATCTTCATTACAACCAATTTCTCCACATCTTTTTAATTCCATCTAAATCAAGACGAGATGAACTTTTTTTTTGTATTCGACGCGCTAAGAAAGTCATTAGAGAAATAAATTTAAAGAAAAAAATTCTGAGCATAAATTATGATGAGTCATGAAGAAATATTAATGGTATTGAAAGTAGCGTGAAAAGTTCTTTATTATTGTTATTTCTACGCCTCATCTTGTCGAACATCGAGATAAAAATGATGTAATAATTATTTCTGGAATTTATCTTTGAGAAATATGGATTTTTTTTAGCGAAGATGAAGAAATGCTTAATGGAAATCGTAATGATTATGATTTGAGTAAATTAGATATTTGTTTGAGGGATTTTAAGATGGATTTGGATTTTAGCCATCTTGTTTGGCAAATGAAGCATAATTATGGAAATTTTTAATTTCGAACAGCTTGAAATCTTAATGAGTGTTTGTGGCTTGAATTTGGTATGCAATTATTGATGATTGATGAGTTATTGCTGCAAAAGCTATCATATTGTTGCCAAAATGGAGTAAAGTTCAGATTTATCCTTAATAATTGCATTTAAATACTCACAAAATTCCCAATCCACAAATCATTTTCATCTCAGACAGCCTACAACCCCCACAACACCCCAAGTGTAAGCTAAATCACTCATCACTTACAAATTCTAATCCAGTGCCAATAATTCCAACATAAACCGACAAACGACTGCAAATTATCGAGCTTTACATTTATTATTCATCAATAATGTCAAATTATTGACTTTTATTATTCCCAATGACATACAAATTCCATTCAATGACTTTCTATAAAATGCACAAAATGTCTCGAGCAAAATTTCTTTTTCATCATACTGAACCTTAACATTTTCTCAATTCCATTTCAGCTCACGTTTGATGAAAAAAAAAAATTCTCTCTGCTCTCATATTTTTGCATAAATATATTTATATACATGACTAAATGTGTGTGATTCAACTTATTTATATTACAATCTATAGGTCGTGATGCATTGAAAATTGGTTTTTTTTGAAAATATCTCATGTCTATCGTAACATGTCTGCGCTTATTATGATTGTACCCTGGGGATGAATTTCGAAAGATTGTTCTTGGAGATCGTGTTGAGTTTTAAATATGTCTGGATGCATATGCTTTTGTGGGAAGTGTAAGAGAATTTTGAGATGAATTATGGAAATTGTGCATGTATAATTAAATTTTTGGAGATGATTTTTTAGAGGAGGGAGCTTCTTATATAATTCAGAATCAATATTTTCTGATACCCAAAATTTCTTCTGAGACTAAAATATTCTGATTTTCTAAATAAATACCACAATTCAAGCAACCATAATTTAACGCTGTCCCCCTTCCCTCCTCATCCACAAAAAAAATCTGTCAAAATTTCTCTAAGGCGATACATCCGACACGACAATACACAAATTGAAGGAAAAAAATTAAATTTTCGCGGCACGGAAAGATGTATATACACAATTTAACTGTACATAGATACAAAGATTGAAAAGACGCAAAAAAATAAGTTCAATTCACATGTAAGGGATGAGAAGCTTTACATGACAGATTATTTCAATACATTTCAGCTTAAAATTTAATTATTTTTCATCTTCATGCTTATTTTTCCGAGAATTTTAGATGCCTACATTAACATACAGAATGAACTCAGATATTCCCTTTAATATACACGCATCTGTACACATGCAAGGGGATGGATTAAGTATGTACAACTTTCTATATAATATAGCCTTTATTGCATCCCCTGACATCTCTAGATACGCCTCTGTACACATGTATATGAGAATATTTAAGTTATGCTATGCTATAAACATACAAGCATGCAAGCACTCGAGCTTTCACTGAGAGCGAGAAAAAAAAATTTCATCCATTTGAATTACAATTTCATTTTCCTTCCTTAATACAACATTCTATGTTAGGAATAGGCAGAGCGCGGAGAAAAAAAAAGAATCTCCAAAGTAGCTGTTTCTGACGTGTTCCTTTTGAACATTTTGCGGTTTTTTGGCATATTCATTTTGACTGACTGAATTGGGTTTTTGCTGGAAGTGATGTTTAGTAGCACAGCAAAAAAAAAAAGAAATAGAAGGAAATGAAAGTAATTATCTTAAGCTGTAAAGCGTATAACATGATGCTTTTTTGTGGTTATGTAATAGTGACGAGGAATTGTGTGCTTTTAAATTTGGGAATTAAAACTGATGTAAAAGTTTTTGGGAGTTTTTTTACGGGATGAGAAAATGGAAAAGTTAAGGATTAATTGAAAATTGAAAAAGTTCTTTTAATTGAATTGAGGTTATAATTTGGCATGATGAAAAGAGCTGGTATTATTTTTTGGATAGTGAATTTTTGTTTAAACTTTTAGGGCTTTTTCAATAGGGGGCTAGGACTTAGGATGTTCGTTTTTTAGAGAGGAGGGGGTCTAAGATTTTCTAACAGTTCAAACAAAAAAAAAAAAAAAATTCATACAAAAAACGCAACGAAGGGGGAGAGGAATCTAAAAAGTTCTTTTTTTTTGCGTACCGTACTAAGTGTATGGTCCCTGGATACAAAGATCTAATACGATTGTCCCTTGAATTTAAAAGATTTTAGTTTGATTTCTGGGTTCAAATCCTATCAATACGAACTAATATTTTCTCCGATATCAAACTTGATTAAACTTTAGTCGTGACCTTCTAGTTCAGCCCTGAATCATACAAATTATGGTTCAATTCGTTAATTCAATCTAAAAAATTCATTTAAAATCAAATTATTCTCAGTCCTATTTTCAAGTATAATTAATACTATTTAAAATATTTCCCACCATAAATGCGCTATATCTCCTTCAAAATTCCAATTACTGCATAAAAAAGCACTCCTTTATTCACTCATCTTCATCATCTCACAATTTTATTTTTTCTATGAAAGTGAGAAGGTAATAGAGGGTGGAAAATAGCATAAGCAATAGCTAAAAGCCTATGATTTTTTCAGGCAATTCTGTCATGTATTGTACATGTATATATACGTGTGTTGATATCATGGGATTTTTGTCAATTGTAAAGACGACTGTTGGATGTAATGAAATTTTTCTTGCCTTGTTAATGGCATGAGGAGAGAATAAATTGGATGATGATAATGATGATGATGATGATTGTAGTATATAAGATGTAGACATGTATACAAATGTAAATGACGCTTTTTTTTGCTCAGTTTCTATTGAAGTTGTAGAATTAGGAGGAAGAAGAAGGGTGGAGATGACAATTCTTATGAAATATAAATAAATTCCTTCTTTTTCACATTTCCTTCTTATTATCATTATCGTACATGAACGTGTTTTAATCTACAATCATTTAAATATGTCTCTTTATATTTGCTTGTCTTCTCATGAATTCACATATTTTTCTTCCCTTAGTCGCTTGTCACTTGAAGCACAATTTCTACTTCTTGTTTTTTTCTCTCTTTCTCAGTTACATAAGCTGTCATGAATTCATTACATAACATTGAACAGCTTGATGTTGTTGCATGCGACGACACATTTCTTTAATTCATCTTTTTACTTACTTTAGTCTACACAATATTGTGTATTGTACATTTATTGACATGCTACTTCTTCTGGTTCTCAATTTCATTGATACAGCTTTTACTTATTCTGATCATCTACAATGTGTCACAACATGTTGTTTTTTTTTTACTTTTTTTAAGATGAAGTCATAAATTTTCTCATCATCAATTACGCTTAAAGTGTTTGACATCTACGGGATTCCTTTCGGTGCTTGTTTGCTTTTCAGATTATTCGATTTTTTTTCGTTGTTGTATTTTTCGTGTCATTTGTTAGTGTGTGAGAATCAAGATAGATGCAGGTGCTGTGAAAATATTTGCAGGAGATTTTGATGAGATTTGCAAGTTTTTTTCTTTTGTCGTGTGCTTTTATTGATACTTGAATTTTATCGGATTTAGAGAAATGAGTTTTTTTTCGTCAATCTTTTTTATTTATGAAGAATCAATTTAGATGCTGAATTTTTAAACAGCTGACTTTTTTTAAGATTCCTGTTTCCAATACTGACTTTTTTAAGATGAAATAGCATCCAATACTATTTGAATGTTCGAACATATTTTGAATTATTAGATTTGAAGTGTCTTTATTCTATTTCAGGGGGTCCTTGATTTGAATAATTAAAAGTTTCGTACACAAAAATTCAAATCTTAATTTTTAACGGTCATTTTTCATAAGTTTCGATTTGAATAAATTCGATTTTAATAGAAAAAGTTTTTTGAAACAAAACAACTGTTTAAATCGAGGGCCTCTGAATAAAATTTTTGAATTTTTATTTAAAAAAAATTAACTTTAATCATGCTTAAATGCTCGTCAAAAATTAATGCTCTCATCATCTCATCATATGAGTAATCAATATATTTGAAAAATATTTACCTTTCGGGTTTTCATTTATTTATTGTATTATTATTTTAATTAAGGTATTGTAAAACATGAATATTTACATGTGTGATAATATGAGATAAAATTAATTACAATTTCAATGAATGCATATTTATCAGTAATAATGAGATGCTGAAACAATCTGCATAATGAATGAAATTTTTTCATTTAATAGTGAAATTGTAGCTTTAAAGGTGAAAAAGTTGAGTATGTGTTGAGAGTCACTTAATGCAAATGTGTCTCTGTGAACAGAGTGATAATTTATGGGCTCAATGGTTGTTTATTTAAATTATTATTGAATACATTTGAGACTCCTACTCATGCCTTTAATATGAGCTACAAAATTTTCAATCACACCATTGAAAATTCAAACAAAGAGTAATAATAAGACATTCTAAACATCCCCCCCTACACTAAAACAACATCATTAATAATTTATGACGATTCTTCATTCATTTCAAGAAGAAATAAAAAGCGAGAAAAAAGCAACAACATGCCAGTAATTTTATTAATTACTGCTTTAATTTACATTCTTCGAAAGTACTTGTAAGGTAAATAAGATTAATGATTAATGATGAAAAGTAGTTAAATATAACGAAATTGAAAAGTAACATCAATATTTAAATATATTTTTCTTGTGTTAGTATAGCATGCCTTCATTAAAATTTGAAATAATTGAGTTATATTTTATTAATGACGTAGATTGCTATACACAGAGAAAGAGGAGTCAGGATACGGTAGATAATCATAATTAATTTATGTTAATTTAGTCATATAATATGAGCACACAAGTTCTTCTTGATTTGGATCAGTTTCGCATAATAATCACTGAATGGAAGTTGTTACTGTGTAAAATTATAGAATGTTAAGTTTGTTAATGATTGAAGCTTAATTGCTAATTGGAAGATTGGGGTGGATTTTGAATACCTTTAAGTTTGAGGATATTGGATCGAAATTAGTTCGAGGCATCTATTTTTTAACGAATTGAATAAATTTGGGTTTTGAACCTATAATTTTTGGTTACTTCATTGCTTAAGGTACCAAAGTTTTTACAGTCAATGACAATCAGTGTTGTAGCCAGGATTTACGAAAGAGATATATTGTATTCTATAGCTTCTAATTATTTAATCCTGTTAACTAATACAGTTTTTAAAATGCTTATTTAAAAAAAATTTAAAATCTTAAAAATTTTTTGTACAAAACTCCGAGCTCAAGTAGGATTCTCAGACACCCTAGAACCCCCTCCCTCTCCCTTGGCTTCGCCTCTGATGACAATTCATCCCATCCAAACACCAGCAATATTTCCAACCTAACCCACAAAAGAATTCATCAAAACTCAACTCTCCGAACCTCCCAAAATGCCTTTTAATCTTTCAACATTTCACATCTCATCTACCCTCAGTCTTTCCATAAACTAAGCACAAACATTTCTCGTTCACATAAATTGAACAGAACTTTCAAGAGGTACAACGGAGAAAATTGATGTTTTGAGATTATGTGAGGAAATGAAGGGCATCAACTACAGACAACACACAATATAAATAAGCCAAAAACAACAAGAATAACGCACATGACTCACTTCTGACGGATGTTCTCATTTTTTTGCAACATTAGCCTCAATAGCATTAATTAAAATTAATTAATTATCATCACATTGGAGAGGAATGAATGTTGTATTACAATATGATGAGATTTTTTTTTGTTGGCTTGTTATGCATGATAGGGCTAGTTAATATGGATGTGGACACAAGAGTGATATTTTTGTGTGGCTGAAGTACCACGGCATGTCATGTCCAAATGTTCTGAAACTTTGCCAGAATTAAGTCCATATTACGTCCAATTGCGTCTAGCAAAAATTTAATTTCGTCCTACTTCCTGTATCTGGATACGGCAAGTCAAAGTTTTGGGCACTTTTGCCTTCGTACTTCAGGATTTAAAACGGCATGATTTCTTAAAACTAACTTTATGTGACATATTATATATTAAAATTGATCTACTAATTACGTCCAATTGCGTCCCGCAAAAATTTTTTGGAACCGATACTCAAAATTTTGCTTGTGGACCAAAAAATTTTCTACCTTGAGACTGATGATTTGGTCAAATTATATATCAAATCACATCTCCTTTTTCTCAGGAACTCAAATATTAAAGAATTATTTACGTCCATGCTGACATTTCAGACTTATGGCAGTTCCATTTTTGTTGTCGTTCCTGAATATGAAAAAGTTTCATAATTTTTTTTAGTGTCAAGTTATATGTCTAAACATATCTACTTTTCACAAGGATTATAAATATGGAATCATTTTTTGAATTTGACCATCCACGACTGACTTATGTCACTTTAAAGCTATGGATCATTATGCAACCATCTTGGAAAATTCACTTATCTAAATGATGATTTTTATTTTTTTAAGCATCACGATTTTAATAAACTTTTTTGAAAATAACATTAAGCGTTAAATAACAAAGGCAAATTAATAATTAGTTTATTAATTTTTGGTCAAAAAAATTTGTGAAAATCATTAGTTTCTAGGTAGAAAATTTTTTGGTCCACAAGCAAAACTTTGAGTAGCCATAACTTTCGTTAGGGACATCGGTTCCAAAAACTTTTTGCGGGACGCAATTGGACGTAATTAGTAGATCAATTTTAATATATAATATGTCACATAAAGTTAGTTTTAAGAAATCATGCCGTTTTAAATCCTGAAGTACGAAGGCAAAAGTGCCCAAAACTTTGACTTGCCGTATCCAGATACAGGAAGTAGGACGAAATTAAATTTTTACTGGACGCAATTGGACGTAATATGGACTTAATTCTGGCAAAGTTTCAGAACATTTGGACATAACATGCCGTGGTACTTCAGCCACACATATTTTTTGTGGCTTCCGTTGACTTTTTTTTGCGGTTACTTGACTTTGTGGTTGGAGAATTGTCTGTTGATACAGGCTTTGTTAAAGATTAGATTGTAAAGGATTTTCACGCTTTTGGAGCTTAATTCTAAGATTTTGAACGAATGTGTTAGGCTTTTAATGTTCATCATTAATTGCTTTTTGGGGTTTAATGATGTTAAGTTGATGAAAATGGGAAAATTTATTTGATGCTGAATTTAGACAATTTAAATTTTTGCGGGGGATTTCAAATAATTTTATGATAGTAAATTGACATAAATATCTAATTTAAAAAAGCAAGCTAATCTAATTAAGATTTTGGCATGTAATTTAAATCAAATCTGAAATTACCAACGCATAAAATTCTAATTTAATTTAATTAAAATTATCAAAATTTCAAATTACATGAATTCTCACCAAAACTAAATTTCCATGTCTTCCAAAACCAATTTGATCCGGTAAAAGATATGACAAACTGATAAATTCAGTTCACCTTTTGTCTCCTTTGCACAATTGACTGCGGTACAACTCAAAATCTCAATTAACATGAAAACACAATTGTAATGAGAATTGTATGTTTGCACATAAATATTTACATTGATAGACCAAAAATTTCGATTCTCTCATGCGGAAGCTTTGGTTATGCAACATTTTGTGTAACATATACATTAAAATTTGCTTTTAATAACCAGATTATGTGCAATTATTTATAATGGGATTGTCAACATAATATTTACATATTTTGATTTAGGCGGTTTTTGTTTTGTAATTATTGAAGTTTTTAATTAAAATGCAATAAATTTGCAGAATTAGAAAAATCGATGAAATTCTAAATTTGTTGAATTATGCTAATGTATTTAGATTTATGCAGAATTGGGATTGTCATATTCACACCGTTTCACGTTGTGAATATATTGTTTTCATTCTAATTTTGATTTAATTGATAGAAACATTTTGTGCTTAAAAAAATTAAACTAACATTTTCAACAAATTTTAAACATTTTATATTCTTTCTAATTATTTTTTTTTTTTTGTAATTTTCAATTTAAATTAATTAATTAACTGTAATTTTTTTTAAAAATTTTTTTAGTAAGAATATATTTAAATCATGATTTTTTGGTCTTATTAAGTTTTACTCTTACTCCATCTAGAAATTAATTTGATCTTTATCCTAACTATCAATTTTAATTGTATCAAAGTTTAAACTTATCAACATACTGCAGTAAATTGACTCCTCAAAATTGCTATGACAACACAACTATTACTTTTGTCGACTAAAAATACAAAAACTAGCGAGTTAAATGTCACAAAATACTGTAGCCTGCAGAAAATACATCAATCTTCAGTATTGATTACAGTGCATGAAAATATTTTTCATGTGACGATGTGGAAAAATATGAAAAATCAGGTGAAAAATTAATTGTGAATTGAATAATTCAGTTCGATGACAATGATAAAATGAGAATTTTTAAGGCAGTTGTGAGAAAAATGGTTTATGTCAGGCATGAGCGTTGATAGGAAATTTTCAAAGGATTAAGGTCAGGGGCGTAGCCAGAAATTTTTTCTAGGAGTGATTTTTTTTTGAATGGAAGAAAAAATTTTAGGGTAGGTGGAGGAGGTGGTCCAAATGTCTTTTTCCTCAAAACCCCTAGCAGAATGAATAAATTTTTTTCTCGAAAGGAAGATCCGGACCCTTTTAGACCCTCTCCTGCTGATTTTTTTGTTAAGTTTAAGCTGTGCAAATTTAAATATTCTCATGAATAATCAGTTTGACTCATCAATTCCGATTAATATCTGAAAAATTGTGAATCAATGAGAAGCAATTGGTCAAGAATTTTAAAAAGCATGAAAAATGATGAGGGAACGTGCAGTGTATCCCACATTAATCTTTTATAAAAAAAACTTATGAAAAATATGAGATATTCTATTAGAATTTAAAATCGAAAGCAATTTTTATGAATGGAGGGAGTATTAAATTTGAAAGTTACAGTTATTTGAAAGGAGTAAATTTTTAGTAGTGAGGACGGATCTTTATTTTTTGACTGATTAAGGATTTTCTGTCTATTAAAGTAATTATTTAAAGTTCTATTTGAAATTTTTGACTAAAATTCAAAATTTAAAATAAGAAATTGAAATTATTATTTTTGAAAATTCTAAATTTTTTTAAAAATTTTTATCTACCTAATTTTGTTAAATTTCTTTTGCTTTTAAAAATAATTTTTTTATTTTTTTTTAATTTTTTTCTATGTTCCAAAATTTTGATCCATAGCTGCATCCCCACCAAACATAACTAATATTTCCAACAAACATATCTTTTTTATCGATTTCAACTCAAATCTTATCATAAGAAACCCATCCGGTCATTGAGAATATGAAGATGTTGAAAAAGGAAGCTAAAGAAAAAAAAAGTTTTGCATTCAAAGCTTTTATTTATGCTGAAATCGAATTGAAATCTCGGGTGGTTTGAAAATGCTTGTAGAGTGATGACGGGTGTGAAAATGAAAAGGATTCGATTCTTTTTTAAATTCTCTATTCATATGCTTGTACAAGTGTTTGTATCAAAAATTTTTTTCCATCCTTATGTAATATAAATAATGAAATATTTAGTTTCGAGTAGGTTGCTCATTCTTGTTATTGGAATGGATATTCTGTAAAAGGATGGTGGATGGAATTGAAGATTGAGTTGCGGAAAATCGAAACATACATGATGTGAATTTTTAAAGCTGATATTTCAATGTAAATTTGATGATTTGAATATTAATGAATTCAAACTTTTTCGAACCCCCTTAAAGATAAATTTAATAATGAAAATGTCACAAAATCTCATTCATATCCCACACATACGGTATATGTCATAAAATCAAGATAAATTGTTTTGTTGTATTCATAAGAAAGGTTTGACCTTGACATGAAATCACAGACCACCTGTTTACTACTCCCAATACACCTACCATCACTAAACCAGAAAGGAATAAAAAAATCTGTGATGAGATTTTCTTTATCTAGAACAAACTAACAATCTTAGTGACGTACTTTGTGTTTGTGTGTGTGTATGTGAATAAATTGTGTTAGGAATTGAAGCATGAGAATCCCAAAAAAAGGCTAGATGGCAGTCATAAATTAAATGAGATTTTTTTTCGCCTTCATTTTCCTTTTACTACAGATCTCGCAGCATATATGTAACTAAATCAAATGACGAAATTCTCTCTTTCACTACTCCTTGCTTATATGTTTATGCCTTCTCCTTTTTTCTGCTGTTTTTAGCTGAAAATTTTCATCCACATTACGTTTGTGTATTAAGATATATACACAAAAATGGAGCACTAAATTTTACGTAGACGCGTATACAGCACTGAGCATTTATAACCTGATAACATCATAATAGTTTAGACCTAAATTCTTCTTCTTAAATTCATTCGTGGAAAGCACAATTCACATATTGTTGGTTGTATTATGGTTGGGGTGAAGGGGTGGATTTTGTGTTTGAAGTTTTTTATTTTGTGAGAAAATAAGAAATCTAGTACAAAGAATTTTAATTTATTTGAAAAAATCTAGTACAAAAATAAAGTTTTGTAAAAAAATCTAGTGCTTTAAAATAAATTTATAGAAAATCTACTACAAAAAATAGATTTTCAAAAAATCTATTACAAAAATAGATTTATATGAAATCTACTGAAAAAATATTTTTTTTAAAAATAAATTTATAAAAAATCTAATACAAAATCCAGGGGGATTTTTCATCCCATTTTATCCCTTTTCATCCGGAACAATAGGACTAGATTTTTGTACTAGATTTCATTTTTAAATTCTTGTTTTGTGCTAGCTTTAAAACAATGAAATATAAAAATTTTTCTCTCAAATTTTAATTTTTGTACTCATTTCTTGAGTTATTGCAGCTACGAGCAATACGAAAAATTGTACTAGATTTTTCAAAAATTTATAAGTAAATCACACAAAATTATCTGAAAGATCATCCATATATTAGTTCATTTCATCTCGCAAATGTTAGAGTGTATAAAGTCCATTAAATGTGATTGAATGCCTTTGTGCTACGGGCGTCAATGCCTGCTTCCACTACCGCTCTTAAACTTCAATGTCATTCTCCATTTTAATTTAATCGTGTATATTGTGAACTGTGTGTGTGTGAATGTTCATGAGGAAAATTATTTGCGATAGTACGTGAAAAAGGCAAGACTGTAAAGAATGAGCAAGAAAAAAATGTTTTGCGTGTGATGGCAATTATTGTATTGTTGTGGAAAATTTAATGTGTTATATGTCACCATTTCACTTTATCCACTGGGCTATAAAAAGATTGAAACGTTTTTTTTGCTGTGCTATTGACGCTGCTGCTGTTACGCTTTAGTATTTTTGTTTATTTATTTTTATGTTCGTATATGTGTGGATGTGCTTATATAAACGATGTTAAAGGAAAAAATAAAGTAGAGAATTTGATGAAAGTAAAGCTGAAGAGATCCTTGATAATCCAAAGGCACGACAATCTTTTTTTCCATTCTTTGTTACAAAAGAGTAATTTCGTAAAGTATATTGTTCTTTAAAATGAAGAGGCTTGAAGATTCACCCTTAAAAGTCCTCCAACAAATGAATTCAAAATAATGAATACAAAAAATATGCAAATAATATGCTCAAAATGTCATAAATTATGTAAGATATTAAATTACATTCATTAAAATTTATTATTTATTTTTTGTTATGGGAAGGTCTTATCAACTTTTGAATCAGTTTTTTTTTCATGCTTGAAAGATTTTTTTTTGTACGTTTTGCAATCTCAATGATTTATAAACCGTGGGAAAAATTCTATATTTATGCACATGAAAAGCTCTTTTCATAAAAATACTTTAAATTAAATTAAATTTGCATGGGAAAGTATCTTATTTTCATTTCAATGGTTGTAATTCTAATATTATTTTATAAAATTTACTGGAAAAATAATGTATGTATAGAAGATGTACTTCGTAGGTTCCTGAAGATAATTTGAGATTCAAGTGAAATTTTCATTTCAAATAAAATTTTTCGGTTCAAACAAAATTTAGTATTTACCCAAAAATTATTTTTAATCATTTTAAAATTTTATTTAGTTTTTCTGGATTTTTAAAAAAATTTCTTAGAAGCTTTTTCAATGTATACCAGTGATGGCCAACCAGTGTGTCACGGCACACTAGTGTGCCAATTTTTTTTTCCAAAAGTACCACGAGCCGTGTTTTTTAGTCATAACTTACTCACAAGGTGTACTGTGGCACAAAAAAGGTTGGCCAACACTGATGTATACACAATGATATATAGTACCAACCCTTCCCCTTAATCTATTAAAAATTTCTCAACTCCACCCCAAATCCCATTCATACGATGAAATAATCAAATTATACAATTTTTCTAATGCTTAGTTTGCAGTAAGAAATAAGTGGATGTGCATTGCAAAAAAAAAAATTGTAGAGCAAGTTAAGAGCTTTTATACTGATGGGAATTTTGAAAATTGAAATGAGAATCTTTTTTTTCCTCAGATGCATTTAACTATAGATGCAATATTCATCTGACCGTATCAATAAATATGTCGGAATGGTTTTGGTAGCAGGAAGAAATTGTAGTTTTTTTAAGATGATTTTTTATTTAAGTTTTGAAAATAAAAAGTTCGAATTTTGTAAGATTAAAGTTGTAATCATAAATTCATATCATCTTAGTTAAAATGACTTCTCTTAAAATTTACTTTTTTGTTAAAATTCTTCATCTTTCTAGAAAAATTTCTATATGAAATCTGATTACAAATTTATTTTTTTTTAAAAAAAAAGTTCGTTACAGCATAACGTACTAAATGAACAGCACCTACACCAATTTCACGGATCCATCCTTAGCATGATCCAATCTATAAACACCAAAAATAACAAATTCGCATGTAACCCTACCGTAAAATCACAAAACACACAAAAAAATGAAACACGAAAATCAATTTAAGCCAAAAAGTAAAGAGCACAAAAGGGAAATTTTAATGTGAATTTGCTTACATGATAGACTTAGATTGAAATGCTTAACATCAATTTCTGGCAGAATGACAGACATCTGAAAATTAGAATTGAATGTATGTATGGCAATTGTGTAATCTCTTGAAATTGAGTTTCGAAGTATGTTTAAATTTATTTCATGAAATGAGAACACGTAAATTTATCTTAGATAATAATCTTCTATTGAAAACTATAATCCATAGATGCATCGATAAGGTGATGTTAAAATTAAGGCATGCACGTACAGTATCAAGTTCCATAAACTTATTTCACCTTTTTAAAGCAATAAAGACAAGACAAATACGAAACATGTCGCTTCGAAGGGAAGTAGAGAAGAAATCAGTTCAATGTTTAACTTTTCACCGACACATTTACCATCAACTTATGTCGAGATGGATGTTAAAATAAACCCCAGTAACAGAAGGGATGCGATGCAATGGAATAAAAAAAAAAATCACTGTCTACATGTCCATAAAACTTGATAGTTTAAACAATTTCTTTCTTCTTCGTTTTTATTTTATTTTTTGTCATGACTCGACTGCATTTAAAGTTGAAGAAAATAAAAAAGTTTTTTATTTAAAAATAGCAAATGGAAGAAGAATTGAGGGTGGAAAGATGACGATACGACTGTGAGCATTTAATATTAAATATTTGATGAGGTGTTTAATGCTATTCGACAATCGTCACTTTAGTTTACTGACTTCTTATGTTCCAGGGAATTTTATTGAGTCTGAGTTGGTTTGTGGGGTAGTCAGAGCGTTTTTTGGTTGTCATTTGTTCAGATTTTTGGTATTTATGGATCATTATGTCAGGTATGGTCCTTATTTAAATTTAAATGGGGTTAGTGTTCCTTAAAAATGTTCCAGAACTCAACAATACAAATTTTAAGTCATTTTAACCCCAAAACCACCTCTAATAGATTCATCCTTAATAAATTTCAAATTTACAATTCCAAACAATAAACTTCAAGCTATACATACCTTTATTGCAGTCGAAAACAGAAGATAGTCACTACTTTAATTAATTACACCATAGTGAACTGTCACGATACATAAATAGAATGAAATTGACTGCAGTAAAGTCAGTTGCCCTATTAGTAGACTCCAGACTATTTATTTTGCGCAATGTGTCAGTGGGAAAACTAATGTCATTTGCTGTTGCCCATTTTTGTTTATCTGTCCATGTCCCGTTGCTTTTCTTATAAAGCGCCTGTTTAATGTGGTTTTGAGCTTGTTTCTGTTGTGAGGAACTGTTGAGTGCTGGTTTGGGTGGCTGATGGAGATTGTGTAGAATTAAATGGTGCTTCGAATTTGGAGTTTAACTGTTCAAAATTAATTTTACACCCCTAAAAGTGAAATATTCCCATAAAAATGTTCAACATTCGGATGGGACCAGAACTTAATAAATTAAATTCAATAAAAAAATTGTGAGATTTTTCGATAAATTTAAATTTTAAACGACCATTACAATATTTGAATTCAATTTGTCCGTTAAAAAAGCTAAAACTCACTTTATATGGTGTCTATTGTTACTTTTCAACAGTAAAATGCGCCTCATACATCCACCTCATCTCACTTCCATTCAACATTCTTTATGCACAGTCTCTATGCACTCACTGAACATCATGTCCTGTAATTGAATTTAAATTTTCATCTTCCTCAATAATACTAGAAAAAACCATAAATGTGTGCTAAATAAATAAATGTGACTGTGCTCAATTTTTAATGATCCAAATCCTTCTCCATTCCCTCTTTTAGTCCTTTCCACATTCACATTCTTATCTAACTTTTAAATTGTCCATATATGTACAATAAAATGAAACTTTTCCTATTTTCTCTCGACTATTCTCTATCGTATCTGTCACTGACCATTCACCATTGTCATTCTGTTTTATCATCATTTTATTCGATTGTGAATGAATGTTGAACACTCATCGTAAAGTTGAAAAGTTTTATTTGAAAATGATTCTAATGGAAGTGAACCTTTATTAATTATTAATCGTATTAAGTCAATGGAGAGTTGTAAAAGTTTTGACTCTTTTTGAGAAAATCCTTGGATGAGCTGACTTTAAGTTTTTTTTTTTGTGTGAATGAAAGTTTGTTGTACATGGAGATAGTTTTGATGGAATTGAATGTATATTGAGGTAGATGTGATTAATATATTGAAACTTAGGGTTTCATGGGATGCTACTTAGAAGATAGATCATGAAAAATTCATGTAAATGTGTGTTAATAGATTGGCAAATGTTCTTAAGATTTAAAAGCTTTGATGGTCAAAATTTGTAGCTTTAAATAAAAATTTAGTTTTTCTCTCATTTTCATTTCATTTCAACATCCTAATACCTTAAATGAGGTACTCAGTAACCATATCAAATTTGGGGCCATTCTTTTATCACGTCCATCAAAATCACGGATATTCAGGCCCCTCTTCCCTCTTTCAGAAAGCTTTCAAACAAAAAACTTTACTGCCACACAGCCTAAGAACCCCTCTCCTTAAAAACTGAACGTCTGCGACACGTAGCCGGGAGAGGGGGGGGGGTGATTGGATAATTTTACACCCACTTCAATGGCAAATTTCTTTAATTTGTTAGGAATTTTCGTGAAAAAACAAAAAAATCATCCTCACCAAATTTTTCATACAACGTCCACTGTTGGACGTCATAAAGATTTACCTTTTGGCAAATTTGGCCCCTTGTCTACTTCCCGCCTACGCGTCTGATGCTGATTATCTAATATATATATTGACCTAAAAGAATTCTATTATTTTTTTCCTTTAAAAAATTATTCAAATTTCATTAGCTAATCATTTGTCTATCCAACTATTTCTGACAATTAAATCTCCATACAAACCAAATAAGCGCATATTTATTTTGAAAATAGAATCTACAAAAAAAATAAGGAATATTATCAGTATCTATTAAGAAGCATTTAAAATTTAGAATAAATTAAAAGTGATTATAATCGTTAAGAGATTCGTCCTATTTACAATTCCAAATGGTCGCTTTAAGCTTTGAAATTATGTGCTTCATTAGTGAGAGCTTTTTACAACTTTTTTTTAATAATCTCATTCCCACATTTAGAGTCTACTGTAAAATGAAAATCAATTCTGTCTTCCTCTCAGTGTTCTTCCCACAATGCCTCAATGGTTTTTAAATGCTTTTTCTGTTTCTATGCTTGTGCTATCTCTTCCTGTCTATGCAATTAAAATAAAATTTCCACAACATTCTTTATTCCATTCTCATTCATATAACATTCTATTTTGGTTCTTTCTATGTCTTTCTCTCTTTTCTACATGATGATAAAAAAAAAATAAATTTTAATCGTCATCGTCGGTTTTTCGGGTACATTTACGTCCAATAGCATACAATTTCTGTGTACCAAATGACAATAATAACCTTAGGGCAACACATGAATGTCATTTTATTGAGTCTAAGAGTCCATCGTTAATGCATTTGCATCATAAACAGCAACAGCAGCGGAAGCAACAACAACTTCAATTACGTAATCGTATTAAGTCAAGTGATTTTGATGATGCTAATACCATGCACTTTTCTGCACCATCAAAGTGCAGCATCAATACGAACTTTACTAATATAAACATAACGAATGATACAAATTGTGAGACGAAATTTAGTCGACAGAGCTTAATAGGTGAGTAAAGTGGCTGTGGTTAAAAGGCAGCTCGATGGATTGAAGAAGAATAAAAATACTTTGTGATTTACTTTTCAACGTGCATATTATGTCTTTGATGTTTATTCCCATCCTTTATTGACATAACTTGTACATGTTGATGATGACATTATTGATGTTGTTTTTCCCATTTTGTTCGATACTTTTTTTTGGAAAATATTTTTTGTTTGTGGTAAAGCAGGTTTAGAGAATAATTTAGTATGTGCAAAATATGGAGTAATTGTTGATTCATACCATTTTGTGAGTTTAAGTGGCTTGGTGATTTAAATATTTAGAATTTCAGAAACTAATTATTTTCAAAGACACATCGTTCGAGATTTTGTTGATTCTGAACCTGAATGTAAATAAAGCTTGAAAGCATGAAAAAAATATTTTTAATGCCTATTTCTAATTTTAGTGGAGCGTTTTGGGATTTTTCTTGAAAAATCCTAGCAAATTGAGGATGTTTCTCCAAAAGTGAACCCAACCCCCCCCCCTAAAATATTCAAAGTATTTAACTGAATACATCAAATAGTGTAACTACATACATAGTTTATTTTTAGGTGTAAAGATGACCTTTCTACATCCCAAAATTCTGTCAAAATTCAAAACTAACTAATCCATAGTTCCCAGGGTTTTCAACGGAATCAATTTGTCTACAGCAATCCCATTCAACTTAATTTTCTCTTTAAATTCTATTCCACATCTCCATCTGACATTCAAACTGATTTTATTGCAAATTTTTTCCAAACCCAAACATTCCTTCACTCAGTTGCGTATGCCATTTTAGATACACGCAAATAAAAAATAAAAATCCATCAATTTCCTGTGAACTACTGTTTTATATCATGCTGGTTTGACTGCGCCCCTATGGCTGTAAGAAATGAGATTAAATTTTTTTTGTTGTTTACTTTCATTCCATTTCTGATGTGTTTGTGTGTTTTTTTTTTGAATCCTACATATCCATATTCATTCATACATTCAGTTATTTGCTGTTTCCAGATGAAATTGTAATTGAATTTTTTTTACCTTTTACTTTGGGAGTGATTTGAAGGTATGACGATTTGGTTTGATCACCTTTGATTGAGTTAAATATTGAATTCCTAAACTAGTTTTCAAATCATTGAACTGTGATAGTCAATGGTTTTGAATTGATTCCTGTTGAATATATTGAGGTTGTTTAAGTGAAAAATAATTTCTTATGAAAAGTTTAATTGATGATGAATTTAGCATTTAAGTAGAACTTGATAGTTTTGAAACTCTTACCAATTAAAAGCATAGCAATACTACAAATGATTTGAGAAATAATTGAACTGAAGAATTTTTATCTTTTCATTTTTAAAGTACATAAACTTTTTAATTGGTGGTTTGAAAAAAACTTAAATTATGAAGTTCTCAAAGTCATTAGTTAAGGGTTCATTCTTTAATAACGTAGACCAAATAAGTTTGATTTATAAGTAAAGTGACTATCTGCAAGTATTTTTAACGGACAGTCCGGTATAAAATTTTTTAAATTTGTTCATAGTCCTTTTTTTTGTTGAAAATTTCTGTTATGTCCCGTATTTTGGCCAAATTTCGAAACTGTCCCATATATTCACAAAAATTTGATGGCTACTCTAGTTATATTTGATATAAAAAATCCATTTTGTATGAAACTTGAGACTTTTTTTGACATAGTCCTCCCAAAATTTGGACGTCACTTATGATTGACCCTTAGTTAAGTAGCTTTAAGTCTCGTATTACTCATTTAAAAGAATTTAAATTTTTAAAAATTCCTATGAAAAATTGTGTTTGAACTTTAAATCCCCTTGTTAAGTTCTACAGAAGTAGAAAGTGTATGACTTATCGGCGGATTTTATTTCACACGGGGGTGTTAATTAATGTCATGAGGATGTTATTTTATATGATATTAATTGGATATTGCAGGTGTGCAATTAAGATGATGCGCAGACTATTGTGTTGTTTGATGGTTGATTTCTTAGAAGTGAAAAATGTTTGACGGTTAATGAGTGATTTTTTAGAAAAGATCATAAAAGATCATAAAAGGGGATTTTATGTGAAGTGGTAGAAAAATTATTGTATGTGATAATTGTTATTGTTTGTGAACGGCATGGGTTGATGTATTACGTTAAAAGATAGCCGACTGCATTTTTATGTGCAAATAGGCAATGTAGAAAAAAAAAGGATGAGTTTATGACGTCTCATACATCGGTGTTTTTTTTTCTTTTTACATTGAAGAATGGTCATAAATTTTCAAATACTAAAAAAAAATAAAGAAGTATGCTGTCCATTGGAAGGTATTTATTTATAAATTTGTTATATACTAAAGATTGTGTATATGTTTGTGTAAATGGTTTTTTTTGTATTTCAAAGGATGTGTCTAAAAACGTGTGTTTATATATGATTAAAATTCTACACTTGTTCAAAAAAAATTTTTGTACAGATTTTTCTTCAACATCCATGGTTAGAAATGGATAATTTTAATATTTTTTGCAATACTTTTAATAAGGTTTTGACATCTATAAATTTAGATAAATTTTTTGAATGTCAACTAAATCTTAAAGATAACAGTTTCTTCGAAGTTTATAAACAAAATCGCTATCAAATTCTTCTTGGCGATGTCGAATTGTGGTGTATTACGATAAGTACAAATCCTCAATATGGCAATATCACTCGAGATATACAAGTTTATCATCTAACGTGTCCGAATGTAAGGATTTTTGAGAGGCCTGATGAAGAGATTTTGGCTACGACTTTAAATGATTGTTGGGACGATGTCTTGGATGCTATCGTTTATTCGCATTGCTATCTATGCACGTATTGTGAGAACTCATCAGTTTTAACAGTTTATCAACATGATTATGAAAAAACATATTACGTGGTCTAAAATCGCCTTATTTGTATACACGACATACAAATTATGTGAAAATGGCTGTTAAGATTTTGGTTGATATTTTATCCGTGTTCAAATGTGAAAAATCTTTTAATATTGACACAATAAATATTTTAAATAATAAAATTCAATGTCTTAATGAACGTATCACTCTGACATAATAAAAATAAAATAAATATAAATGCAAAAAAATGTTTAAATTAATTAAAAAATTTCAGATTCTAATTTATTTTGTATAAATACTAAACATTTACAGCCAGTTCGTTCATAAACAGTGATGTGCTTCTTTGTACATGTCTATTGTAAATTTGTCATAGCTGTAAGGCAGAAAAGAAATATTTTAGTTAGAGCTAGAAGAAAGTTTAGGAACGACTTAAAAATTGTACAATGGACCGACTTTATTTTAAATGTCCACTAACTGCTTTGGTCTGTGGCCCAACTTCATGTGGAAAAACAACGTGGATATTTCGATTATTAAAATGGAGAAATAAGTTATTTGACACAAAGTTTGACGAAATTATTTATTCGTTACCTCCAAATCATCAAATCTCAACACCTGATTATATAAAAAATGATAAGAAAATCCGCTTTTATGAGGGGTTGCCTGATTTAGAACAATTTTCTGATAAACGCCCACGATTGATGATTATAGATGACCAAGCTTCGGACTGTAATGCAGTAGTTCAGGATCTCTTTACGAAATTTTCTCACCATCTTAATATTTCTGTTATTTTATTGACACAAAATGTGTTTACACCCAATAAATATTTCAGGACTATATCTCTAAACAGTCACTATATGGTAATCTTCAAAAATCCAAGATCTCAAGACCAGCTAAGTTGCCTGGCTCGACAAATCATGCCACAAAATGTTAAATTTTTCATGGAGTTATATGAAGACATATGTCAGCAGCCGCATGGGTATTTTGTACTCGATTTAACACAAAAATGCGATAAATTGTTAAGAATACGAAAAGACATATTTCCTGATGACTCACCGACAATAGTTTATGTACCTACGAGAAAATAAAGTATTAAATTAACAGCAGTTGATAAATTCTAATTCATTTTAAGTTGCCATGTCTTCATGTGCACATCAGGAACTGCGACTTCTAGAATTACTTACAAAATCATCACCACAACTAAGAAAAAGTCTGATAAAAGAAGGTACGCCACAGCTGATCGAGGCTCTATCAGAAATTTCTGAAAATTTTTTGCATGGCAATATCAATTGTGACAATAAGCATTTTAAAAAGTTGAAAAAGCATCAAAATTGTTTAGAGAAGTTAGCTAAGGTGTTTAAAGGAAGCAAAAAGCATACGCCTCGTAATATTCAAAAAGCTTATTTAAAACATATAGCAAAGAAAAAAAAAATTTTACAGCAGAAGGGTAATGGGTTTTGGACACCTTTTCTTGTACCAATAGTAGGAGAATTGATTCAATATTTCAATCAAAATAGCTAATAAAGATGAAATTTGGTAAAAAAATGGTCTTAATAGATCTTGAGAAAGCTAAAAATGCTGGACTGATGGAAAAAATAATTATGAGGATGTTTACGATATTAATGGATCAAAAGCTGAAGGTTTTTACGACAAAATTGATAGTAATTCCAATATAACGACAATATTTAGACAAAAACTAGACAACATATTACAAAACGGCACACTTAACGATGATGATAAGGTTTCACAATTCAATAAACTACTGATGCAGTATAGAATACATGAAACAAATGAAAAAGCGAGAGAGAAAAGAGAATTGGTAGCAAACTCACAATTAATCAAAAACGTCATGCAATCTGATTCAGACTTTAAAGACCAGCTCATGTCTACACCACCCTTACCTACGGTCCATAAAAATGAAAAATTTATTTTCCAGGCTCTACCTGATGAAGCGGCTCAATTACGTTTCACAGAGTCACTAAATCCCAATAACCATCCAGAATATTCAGGCAGTGAATTAAATCGTCGAAGGTCTGGACTATCGTTGAATTCATCCACTAGTGTGCCAGACACGACGTTGATAGGTCAGGTTCAGCAATTAAAAGAGCAGTTAAATAACATTAAAGAACGACTTTTGACACCAAAAACGTCAAAAAGTAGACCAGCTGTTCATTTTGATCCAGTGGATGAGCCAATGGATGTGTCATTTACATACTCAAATCCAGCGAAATTTCGACGTGCTGACAAACGTAAATTGGTTTCTGATTCAGTTATAAAACCTAAACGACGGAATTTGAAGAAAACACCAGGACGACGAGGACGTGAAGTAATAAAACGATGGCAAACCAGATCCAGAAGAGTACTCGAAATAGATTAAACAGTTTATTTTACAACTTGGAATCTCCAACCGCTTATTCAACATTAGAGAAAATTTACAAAGCATCTAAAAAAAAAATTCCTAAAAAAATTATCGCAGAGTATTTACAATCACAGTTAGCATATAGTTTGCATAAGCCTAGACGAATAAATTTTATTCGTATACCTTACAATGTTAATAACATAAACGACTGTTGGGAGTGTGATTTGATTGATCTACAGAGCCTCAGTGAATTTAATAACCAATACAAATACATAATTTTAGTTATAGATTGTTTTTCAAAACTAATTTCTGCTAGACCGTTGAGAACAAAACGGGCATGTGAGGTTTTAGAAGCATTTAAACAAATAGTAGCTGAACGTGGAATTTTACCGAGATACTTTGCATCAGATGCTGGAAAAGAATGGAAAAACACGAGTTTAAAGTCATATTTAGTAACTAATAAAGTACATCAATTCTTCCCTAGCCACGAGTCGTCACATGCATGCATGTGCGAAAGAGCAATAAAATCATTTAAATCTATTTTATTTAAAATTCTTACATACAAACGTACATTTAACTACATTAACGAAATCCCTAAAATCGTTAAACTGATGAACAGTAGATACCATCGAGCTATAGGTCGGGCCCCTTGTGAGGTCAACGAAAATAATATTTTAGAGGTTTGGAAATATACTCAACTGCATAATACAGCGATAAATAAAAAATTGAGAAAAAAAAGAGAGATTCCTCTCAATATTGGTGACGTCGTTAGGTTGTCGAAGTTAAAAACTAGTTTTGACAAAGGCTATTTATGTAACTTCACGGATACTCTTTATAAAATAATCAAGAAAATAAAACGGCATTGTTATATTTATAAGGTTGCCGATTTAGATGATGAGCCAGTTGATGGATTTTTCTACAAGGAAGAACTTCAAAAGGTTCAAAATACTTCAGAAACACTACATCGTGTTGAGGAAATTTTTAAAGAACGTAAATATAAAGGAATAGTTCAAGTGTTGGTCAAGTTTAAGGGCTATAAAAAACTATACTGGATTGACAAAAAAGAATTGTTACAGACATAATAAAAATGAACAGTTTACATAAAAAAAAAAATGATTTTTACATTACCCTCTTAAGTGATGCAAGTCTTGACTTTTTTCCAGAAAATAAAACCTCAAAGTTTACGGTTCAATTACCACAGCCCCTCATACTTGACGAAAGTTACAGAGTGGCTGCCACTTCATTGATATTTCCACAAACTCTTCAAAATGTTACACCAAACAATAATAGGTTTGTTGTGGAGATGGAAAAGTATGTACCAGGAGATCGTAGTCAAATTATTAATTTACGTCTATTTGTGAATATACCCGAAGATGTTTATACCAATATATACGATATTATTAAGATTTTAAATCTGAATATTCAACAAGAAATTCCGATAATTCCTGGCGATGAAGCGTTAAAAGAACTGTTTCAAATTGATGAAATGTCAAAAAGAATTAACGTCGATAATTACCAACGAGATTTAATCTTAAAATATTTGAGATACGAATATGACGGTACAAGAGCTAAAGTTTATTTTACACGAATGTATCTTGAAGGAAAACTAGGATTAATATGTGGTTTCAACCCAAAAATGCACAATTTTTTAGACGATTCCGACATGCGAAGCATCTATCCTTACAACATTAATTTAGGGTATCCTACAACTCTGTTTGTCTACACAGATATTATTGAAAGCCAACATATTGGTCACAAATTAACACAAGTTCTGAAAATCTGTCCAATGGGTGATGGCAGGACATCTTTCGGCGACGTGATTAACATTGACTTTGAGCATCAAGAATTTTTAAAATTATCAAATCATACCATTAGCAAAATTAACATACATATAACCGATCAGTTAGGAAAAAGTTTGCCATTTTGCTTTGGCACCTCAACGTTAAAACTTCTATTTAAAAAACTTCCAGAAAAAAATTAATAATTTTTAATTAAAAAAAAAATAATAAAAATGGACTTCGATGACGATCAATTGAGGTTACTTCAAAAATACTACTACCAACAAGGATCTGGAACAGGATTCGATTATTACATGGGAAGCAACTTTCAAAATGGACATGGTAAGGGTATTTTCTTTTTAAAAAAAATGAAAAAAATTTTGAAATGACTTGATGCGGTTTGACCTATTTTAGGGTATGGCAAACGGTTCTTATTTTTTGGTGTTTAGAAAAAAGGTCCTTTATTTTGTCGTTAAAGTACAAAATTTCAATTTCTGAACACACTCAACAAAAATTTAATTTTAGAAAAAATTTCATTTTGCAACAAATTTATTCACAGGATCTTAATAAAACTCGTAAATCATAATGATTTAAGATTAATTAAACATTTAATCATACTCTTGACATAGAAATTGATCAAATTATGTTGATATTTAACATTGTTTATTTTAAAAAAAATTGTTTGATAGTGTTAGTAAACTCAAAATTTTTTTTAAATTTTTCAAAATTTAACGGCCAGAGAGTTGTTCGCCAAACCTGAGGTTAACATTTTTTCAAATCCAAAATGACCGTTTTTAAATATTATTTATTTTTGAAAAAAAAAAAGTAATCAAATTAATTTTATAGGAATTGGATCATTTTTGGCGGGGCTATTCAGGCAGGTTTTGCCATTACTGAAATCGACTGGTATGGTCGTAGGGAAGGAGGTTCTGAAAACGGCAGACAGCGTCTTAAATGATGTAGCTGGTGAAAAGAGTCTAAAAGAAGCTCTAAAAACAAGAAGTTCTGAAGTCCTCCAAAAACTGACAAAAAACGTAACAGATATGTACGGCTATGGCTATAATGGGTATAAAAATGACATACCGCTACCAAGTTTACAGCAGTACACGTCAGCAGTTCGTAACACAAACATTAAAAAAAAAAGAAGAAAAAGTAAAGTTAAAGACTCGAAGAAGATAAAGAAAAAAACCACAAAGTGCACAAAATCCAGAAAGGGGTCTAAAAATAAAAAAAGATTCCATCAAAAAAATTCAACAAAACATACAAAAAAAATTTTTTTAATCAGTAAAATTTACCTTTAATTAAAATGGCTTATTTGCATGCCGGGTCGAAACCAGCTATTTCTTCAGCAGCAGATCTGTTCACGTTGCCTGTCACAGATGCAACAATTAAAGAAGGATATTTTGTTAGTTTTAGACCGTCGACGTCTCTTGACCTTATCTCGGCTGACAGTCCAATCGACTTCGTAATAACACCAAACAGTAATACATATCTGGATCTTGGTCAAACTAGACTACGTCTTAAAGCAAAAATTGTCAATGCTGATGGAACTAATCTTTCTGAAAATTCACCTGTGGCCCCAATAAATAACTTCCTGCACAGCCTGTTTTCGCAAATTACTGTAGAGATCAACAGTAAGGTGATCTCATCACAGACTGGGTATTCGTATGCAGCTTTTCTTGAAAATTTGCTGAACTTCTCGGAAGCCAAGCAAGGTATTCTACAAAGTAGTCTTTATTACAAAGACACACCTGGATACGAGGCAGCTGATGAAGCTAATGCTGGCTACGTGACACGTAGAAAAATTGCACAAAACGGAGAGTTTCAACTTGAAGGTGGCCTGCATGTTTCTATCTGTAATCAAGAAAAATATATGCTTAGTGGCTTACAGTTGGCGTTCAAATTTTACAGATCATCACCTGAATTTTGTCTAGTTACTAAAGCTAATGATAATACAAAATATAAAATTTTGATTACACAATGTGAGCTCTTAATTAGACACGTCCATTTAGCGCCCGGTGTAATTTTAGCCCATGAGGCGACACTCAAGCATTTTACCAGTAAATATCCTTTATCAAGGACGGAAGTCAGGAACGTGTTACTGGCTAAGGGCTCCAGCTCATTTACAATTGAGAATGTACAATACGGTCAGATGCCTTCAAGAATGGTGTTGGGTCTGGTGGATAGCAGTGGTTATAACGGTGACATTAAGCTGAATCCGTTCAATTTTGAGCATTTTGATTTATGTTATGTTAATATCTCGAGTGATGGTAATTTTAGGCCAGTCATCTTTAAACCCTCATTTGCGACAGATTGCTATACTGATTGCTTCAACAGCTTGTTTTATGGAACTAGCTCAACCTACGAAAACAGGTCATTAGATATAACATATGAGGACTACAAAAAAGGCTTATCTTTAATAATTACTGACCTTACTCCCGATTTATCAAGTAATAGAAGCTATTGGACTCTTCCTATGCATGGAAGTTTAAGAATCGAGCTCCAATTTTCCAAGGTGCTTCCAAAACACGTAACAGCCGTTATTTATTTGGAATACAAAAATCTTCTTGAGATTAATCAGCAAAGACAAGTTTTCTTAGATTACGCCACATGATGTATGGTTTTGAAATTGAAAGTTTTTTATCTAATCTTTCAGCGTCTCAAAAATTTGTTGGTTCATTTGATCAGCTGCCCCAAAATGTCCAATTGCCTGCTGTATTCGTAATAAACACAAGCCCATCTAATAATAGTGGACAACATTGGCAGTTGTTGTATATTTCCGTTGATGGGGATGCTACATTTTTTTGTAGCTACGGCTTCCATCCTGCAAATAAAATATTACAAAACTTTATAAAATTTCACAGCAAAAGTTTAAAAATTAATACTCAACAGTTACAGCAAGTAAACTCAACAGTATGTGGATTATATTGTTGCATACTTGCTTTCTATTTATGTAATTTGAAAAACCTTGAGAATTTTTTGAAACTTTTTGGAACTAATCTCACGTCTAACGATGTGTTAATTCAAAAATTATTTAAAATCCTTAAAAATAAATAAATTCATTAAAAATATTTTTAACTTTTTTTTAACATTAACATTTTAATGCTTAGAAAATTTATAATATTAAATTTGATGTAATTTTAAAGTTTAATAAAAAAAGAACAATTAAAATTTAAAATTTTTTTTTTTTTCAAAAAAATTTCAGATAGTTTACAACTTACATTTTTACAAGAAAAAAATTTGCCTTTTTTAAGCTTTATTCTGGTTTAAAAAATCTAATTTTACTGCCTATTAGATTGAAAGAAGTTAGAGGTCTGATGAAAATTTATAAACATCAGTTTCATCGTCAAAACTTTCTAATTTATTTGTAAACAAAAAAAAAACTTTCTTTTGTTTTTTTTTTTGTAAAACTGACTAATTAAAAAGGTTTTTCTTTTAATAGAGTGTTAATAAGTTTCTGAAGTTTTTTTTTTTAAAAAAAAAAAAACGTTAGAATAAGTCATAAACTGAAATAAAAATAACTGAAAAATTATAATTTAAAGAAAAAATAAATTTTGAAAAAATAAATTAATTTTAGTTTTATGTTAAAAAATCGAAATTTTTATTGCCATTTTTTAAACAAAGATACATTGTTTATGTTCATTGGTTGTTGTATACATTGTTTTCAGTTTTGTTCGTTTTGGGGGCCTGGATGCCCTAAAATAAAGAAAATTGAAGGAGTACGTAAGCGTCCAGTACCCTTAAAGTCTTTAATAACAAAATATCTATCTTCTCGATATTCGGCCATCGGTACTGACGAATAACGTCTAGGCAAGAAGAAGTTGAATTCATCACTTTCAATCAAATATACCTCGCCGTACTCAGTACGTACTCTACGAACCGTACGTGCTGGGTAAATAACGTTGAGCGACAAATCACATGCTCTAACGGTGGCCCGCATTAATCTTCTGTTTAAGTTGTTCAAATTATTAATTTCATCGATGGCCTCCTAAAATTTAGTAGATAAAAATAATTTAGTTTTTTTAGTCTAATAGTTTTTTTTTTTTTTTAAAAAAACAAAAAAAAACTTACTTGATTGACTGCGACTCCAGAAGGTCCAGCGATCGGTGCATTTACTGTAGCAGAACCTTGAGTTGTTGAAGATGATGATGATGAATTTGCTGATGATGCCATTTTCACGAGTTTTTGATTAGTTTTTTCAAAATATTTAAAAGCACAGATTGTGTTTTACAAGAGTGTCGAAAAATTTGTGGTGATCCATAAACATTTCAAAAACTTATATAGTTTCCAAAAAATTGCAAAAAAAATAAAAACCAAGACTATTTTTCAAAATTACTATTTCTTTAAAAAAATACATCGACACATGTGTTAGTGACTCCTCCTCCTTTTATGTATGCGAAGGTGCATCAAAATTGTATATAAATTTCTTATTAACGTAGTCTTTCTGATAAGAATTCTTTAAAAAAAAAATCAAGATTCACTTTTTAGAAATCTTAAATTATTAATTTTCTAAACGCCGTTTTGACGAAAAAATAAAAATATTAAAAATATTTAAATTTTAGCAGAAATATTTATGCTTAAGAATAGATTTTTTCAGTTTTTATTTCAGTTTATGGTCTTAAAATTGTAAAAACAATAAAAAATGTAAATTTTAGAAACGATATGAATGAAAATTCACACTAATACTTTGTAACACCAAAACTTTCTAATTTGTTTTTGATAAGCTGATTTTTTTTTAAAAAAAAAAAAAAAAAAAAACTCCTTTCAAATAATTTTTTTTTTTTAAAAAAAAAAAACTTTAAATTTAGCCACAAACTGGTATAAAAATAACTGAAAAATCATAATTTACAAGGACAATTACAAAGAAAAATTAAAAAATTAAAGGTTTTTATTAGTAAAAAATATTTTTTATTACTTTTTGCTAACACTAATTATTTACAAACAATTTTTTCATTTGTCTGGTAAATATTTTAAATCAAACCCGTAAGGGACGGTTTGAAAACCAACTTTACGTCTCTTGTTTATCACTGCTCTAAAAATCTTCTCGTGCTTAATAATCCGTACATCTAAGTCCTTATCCCTTACAAACTGATTATTAATGACTTTTATGGGCTGTGGGTTTTCAAAATTAGCTTGACAAAAAAGACTATTAAAGTTTACAAGTTTTTTTGTTTGATGGTTTAGAGTGATACCTAAATAAACAGAATGTTAGAAACTTTTTTTTTGGAAATAAATTAAAAAAAAATATTTACCTTTAACTTTACAAATCTCACTCACGGTCTCAGTATCGGGGTCAAATATTTTTAGACCATACGATTTAGGGCCAGCTCCTGTGAATTCTGTACCATAAGCACGGGGACCATAACACGTTAATTCATTCTTCAACTGCCCTAAATGTTCGCCTTGATCTACAATACACGAGCCACCACATTCTGAGCTACACGATCCTCTACATCCCAGGTAGATTATCGAATCAGTATCAAAATAACACGTTTTACTACCTAAGCTCTGTAACTGAGAATGTAATTTAAATCTCCCATATGCTGTTATAAACGACGTACAGGCTAGGGAGGTGGTGTTCAGAACAGATTCTTGGTTTAGATCGTCATACGTTAATAAAAGTATCTCACTATTAATAATAAATGTACTTTTTATATCGATTGCTGGATTTTGAATAAGCTTAAACAGCTCGGCGGGGTCGTTAATAAGAATAGTTCTTTTATGTACAGTCTCGGCAAGCTTTCCCCAGAGACTGAAAAGAAACAAATTTTAAATTAAATTTAAAAAAAATAAAAAGAAGTTGTTTTGGGGGTGCAGACTGAACAAAAAATGTTTCAAAAAAAAGTTTCGAATGATGATTTGTTTGTAAACATTGTCAAAATAGAGAGGTATTTTTGTTAAAAAAGACAATGTTTACAAACAAACCATCGTCGGAAACTTTTTTTGAATTAGTTATTCATTAGTAATTTACATTTAATATCAGTCAGTCAGTATAAATTACCTATTCAACATCAGCTTTGATAGAGCCCTTCGTGCAGGATTGTCTTCAAAGTCTTCAGCCTTCAACAAGATCCCTTCTTTATTAAAATATTCTGTAATGAATTTGTCAACATTTGATGGCTTAGGTGAGGAAACTATTTTTTTTGTGTAAAAGTGTTGAATAAAGTCTCCAAATAAATCATCTCGTAGCTCAAATTCTTGCAGTTCATACAGTTTAATAATACGATACCCTAACGTTAAAGCCAGCTTAAACTCCACACTAACAAAGACACCCGTCAATGCCCTTTCATCATCAGTGTGTAAACAATCGGTGGTTGACTCATCAATAGCACAAGACCGACATAAGACAAACATCAGCTTATTATTAATTTTTGAAGGAAGTACAGGAAACATTAGATTTTTTGGAGGTAAAATTGTACATTTTATAAAGCCATCAAAACTATGCAAATTTTCTTTGGAACATTCTTCGTGACCAACAAGAATTCGCTTTGGTGGATTAAAAGGTAGGGACAGGACCTAGAGAAGTTGTGGATATAATCGTTAATTTTTTGTTTTTATTTTAAAATTATTTTTAGATTAAGTACCTTAAAATTGATGGATAAAGACTGTTGAAATCCAAGTAGCGAAGTTCTTCATTAGGACCAGCTTTTTTATACGTAAAAATGCAGTCGACCGAACCACCTAAGGAATAAATAAATATTATTTTTTTTAAAAACATATATTTTTTTATTATTCCTACCAGCAAACGATTCACGAATTTTTAACGGTTCTACATCCAAATCCTTTCTTAAACTAGCTTCTAATCCAGGATTTTGATCCAAAATTTTTTTAAATTCACATTCGTACATTTCGTGTACAATAAAACCTTCATCTCTTAGGTCTTTTATTTTGCGTGCCGTTGCTTCTCGTCGTAATGCTAGATTATTTTCGACACTTATAATTTGATTTTCATCTGAATTTTCATTTTGCGATAATGTATCTAAATAAAAACGTTTGCTGTTCTTATTATTCGTATTGTTATTAAATCCACAATTCTCATGTTGATGCCATACACAACCCTTAAATCATTCAAAATCATATTTTAATATTTTTAAATTTTATAAAATTATAGAGCTTACTTGAAATTCAATAACGTGACATTCCCCATTTTTTCAAAATAGCCATCAACTTTATGATTGGCCTGCGAACGTGTACATGTAATAACTTTTTCTTGACCTCTAAACGCACTTTGGATTATAATGTCGTATTCGCGTTCCATATATTTCAAATAGACTATAGCAATCATGCTTTGTTTATCACTCATGCGATAACATGCTGGCGTTATTGTTAGGCTGTCAACCTTATAGAATTTTTTTCTGTATATCTTTAAAACTGCTCCTGCGATTGTTGTGGAATATTGAAATACACAAAAGCCACACTCTTTTCGCATCTCTAATGTAAAAATAACACAAGCACGTCTTAATACATAGACATCATTTTTACAATATTTTAATAGCTCGTGATTAAAATCGAACACTGAGTCTTTGACTTCCTCATACCAACTCAGAAATCTTAAACGCTGGTTACATGACATGGCATCTGGCTCATAAAACGAGATATCAGGATAAGATCCTATGTAGCCTTCATTACATTTTTTGTTGAACGCATGGCAAAAAAAACCTAAAAATAAAAAAAGATATTCAATAAAAAAAATATTCAGATTTTTAATATAAAAAAGTCACCTTTTTGATCCTGACTGAAACCCCACATTTTTGGTAAATCTGCCAACGGGGCTGGCATAAAATTACAGCTGTCGATTATTCTTATATTACCTAGCTGTATCAAAAAAAGCTTTGTACCGTTAGCTGTGACTTGTGGCATTTTACCTCGATGACATTTTAAAATCTCGCGTAAAACAAAAATTGAATCGAAGGAAGAGCCAAAATGAGATATCACGGTCAGTCTTTTGGTGAAAGCCATAGTAATAAGAAGATTTAAAAAATTTTTGACTGCCTCATCGCCCTCAAAAATGCGTTGACGCTTCCCGCAATTGTTACACTCATAATCAGATGAATTCTCATTAATACAACCTTCACAAATAATCTCGCAAACGCATAAATTTACGACAAATTTTTCACCCTTCTTATTAATGAGCGGTTCTGTCCTTGTTTCTAGATCGAAGAAAATGTAATGATGATCCTTAATTCTAAAATCTTTGTCTTGGAAAGTTGGTATTTTACACGAATGTTGTAGAGGTCTGAGAGTTTCACATTTTTTGCATCTAAACATGCCACATACATGATCAGATTTTTTCAAATTACCACAGTCGGCACAATACCTCACGTTCTTACATGTAGAATTTTTTTCATGCTTACTAAAGCACGTTTCTGAGAAAAACATTCTCAGACATTTTTCACAAAAAACTTCATTGACATTCCCCAGATCATCGTGAACACATGGCGGCGAAGAAAAACAGCTGCTGCATGAGTTTATGCAATTTTTATGCGTATGACGGTTATTGTATGCTAAATTGCAAACATCACAAAAGTATGAACGACAGAATGCTCCTGGAACACTCTCAATCACATTATAGTGATTAGCCACATATACTAGATTTATCTTTTTACAGGCAGTAACTGAATTATCGATTGTACCATAAAAAATTACTTTTCGGAAGTTGTTAAAAATCACAATTCTGTAAGACTCAGTTTTGGGTGCTACTTTCAAAGTTGTTATGCCGTCAGGAAATTTGAATTTTGATAAAACTTTTTGGATTTTTTCAAACTCATTTATGCCAGGCTGCTTATTTGTGAATATGCTGAAGTCCAGCTGTGCACATTTTAAAATGTAATTCATGAGTCGTCTTAAAATTTTATAATATGATGTAAATTGTGATTTGGGCAGTTGCATTTTTTTTGTTAATTTAATATTATTAATTGACATCTGTCGATACTTTGTTGGCGGAATAATGTTGTGATATTTAAGTAGTTTCATACATACACTTACTAAGAAGCATGATTGTTCGTTAGGCTTTATAAATGGTGCACTAGGCATTATTGACCGCTTTTTTATCACATCATCTTTTTTATCAAGGCCTAAGGCATTCATGTCTATAGCTGCACCACCATTCAGATTAGTAATTCTATCAATAAATAACCTCAGATGTGGTGTTGCTAAATAATTATCGTTACTTTGAGAAACCTTAAAAATAAATATATGAGGTATATTATAAATCAAATATTACAAAGTTTTAAAAATCCTGTTATACCTTCAAAAACTGTGTTAAAATAAGTTCTGCTGAATATTGTGAAGGATTACGAAACGATATAAAGATGCCTGAATCATTCTGATCAGAAGTAAGACAAATCCTAACACCAACCATACGACTTTGATTACCGACTATTTAAAAAAAAAAAGAACATTAGCTACAATTAAGCTGTATATATATTTATCAATCTTACAATGTTTTATAAACTTAGTGACTTCTTCAAACGCCTCGTAAAATTCTTTGACATCCTTGATATTAAAACGAAATTTATTAAAACTCTTGTTTAAAACCTCTTGCCACAAGCCTTCATCAGTCGTCTTAACAAGTTTTATGTACTTAAAACTTCTTAACAATTTTTTCATCTCCTCATCGAGTAACTCATCGATTACCATATCCTCATCTTCATGGCAATCATTAGAATTATTTAATTCTTTAAAACGTTTTTGAGCATCTTTAAGCGAGGCCCTTAAATTTTCACGCCAAATATCTTCAGAGAAGAGACCTCCTACGAGTTCTGATAAATCTTGCACTTCCTCATCAATTCGAGGCAGTTCATTTAAAATATTCAAAAACTGATCATTGTTCAAATTTTGTAAATCTGCATCGTGGAAACCATGGTCTGGATATTGTTGAGCATCTGGTGTTCTAGATCGTTGAACACTGTTAACGTTAGACTCATTACCACCTCCTGAAAGATTCTGTAGCTCTGCTTTCACAGCATTTAATTCAGCCAAATTTACAGGTTTTTTCACTTTCTCGGCATCAATTCCTAGGTCATTAATTAAATATTTTTGAAAACTTTCTTCACTATCCATGTCTTAAGAATGGATTATTATTATTAGACACTTTTCAATCAAAAAAATAAAAATGACTAGCTTTTTTTTTAAATCAAACGCGTTTATATAAAATAATATTAAAAAATAGAACATAAAATTTTTTCCCATTATATCAGCTAAAATTAGAACCACCCCCTTCGTCTATTGATTTACAAAAAAAGATCATAACATACATAGAAAAAATAACATAATATACATACACAAATCGATCGTACACGTAAAAAACATTTTTTTCTTTAGTATATAACAAATTTATAAATAAATACTTACCAATGGACAACCTTCTTCTTCATTTTTTTTAGTATTTGAAAATTTATGACCATTCTTCAATGTAAAAAGAAAAAAAAAAAACACCGATGTATGAGACGTCATAAACTCATCCTTTTTTTCTACATTGCCTATTTGCACATAAAAATGCAGTCGGCTATCTTTTAACGTAATACATCAACCCATGCCGTTCACAAACAATAACAATTATCACATACAATAATTTTTCTACCACTTCACATAAAATCCCCTTTTATGATCTTTTATGATCTTTTCTAAAAAATCACTCATTAACCGTCAAACATTTTTCACTTCTAAGAAATCAACCATCAAACAACACAATAGTCTGCGCATCATCTTAATTGCACACCTGCAATATCCAATTAATATCATATAAAATAACATCCTCATGACATTAATTAACACCCCCGTGTGAAATAAAATCCGCCGATAAGTCATACACTTTCTACTTACAGACAAACTTTCCCTTTATCAAAAAATAATCTCATCAATATTTTCATCTTTTCATTCCAGACATTGTGAATTCAAAGATTGGAATGCAAAGACCACAAATTGGTCAAAGCATTAGTCAGCAAGGATTTTTTTCATCACGTGATAGCTTGTCAGTACCATGCGTATCACATCCGTTACACTCCTACTCCGCAACAACATCTGATATGGATTTATCGCGTAAGAATGAGAGCAAAAGTAGTAGTAAACTAAAACCAGGCGAACAGCCATTACTCGGCTCATGGAATCCATCAACAGCACCGCGTGAATCGATTGCTCATCCCACTGCCACATCAGCATCGACCAATCATTTAACTAGCAATAACGGAAATGGTGTCAATAGTAATAATAATGCAGATAGGTGAGTATAACTTGATTATTGTTCGGAGCATTTAATGGCTCACTACTTTCAATTAGTACTGCAGTGCGGCATAAAAAAAATTTACCATTCATGATGATAATCGAATTGGAATGGACAAAAGGAGACTTTGTAAAAAAAAGTACAGATACATAATTAAATCTGTTAGTTGGACTTTCCATTCATTAGCTTTTATGCTTGTTGTTTTTATTCATACATACAATGTACAGCATGAATGGGTCAATGCTTGTTGAATATCTCGAATACAAAACATAACAAAGTTGTAACTTTTCTACAAATGATCGTGGCTAAATGAAAAGGATTTGCTTGCGGCTAGTTTGCTAACAGAAAATAAAAAAAAAGAAGAAATAAATATAGAATTCATGTCCGTGACATGTTCATTTTGCTACATTGAAGAAATTTTTAAGTAGTCTAATCAAATTGTATAGAGAAAGGGGTTTTTATTGGAAAGTTTATTTGTTATGTTGACAATTGAACATGTTGACCGTTCTTTGTTTAGGATAGCTTGTATGCTGCTGGTCATTGCAGTTTTATTATAATATGGTAGATTTATTTTTGGGAAATTTTATTTAAATTTTCGTTTTTTCTCCAAGTTTAATTAGATTGAATTTAAACTAAGATGGGTCTAAAAGCCATTTTTGAGGAACATACTTAAAACAGTGTTGTCCAAGCTATTTTGAGTCATGGCTTTGGATCAAAAATTTTTTTCTCGACACACCAAAATTTTTCTGCGGCACAATAGTGCACCACGGCACACAGTTTGAACAATACTGGTCGAAAAATTTATTAAAATCAAAACTTAAAACCTTAAAATCTTTCTTTTAAACATTAACAAATTGTATAACGTACATCAAAAATGAATAAGCAGCTTGCATGATATTCGTAAACAACTCCATATCTATATCTCCAAAAATAGGCAAACTAAAGTTATTGGTGTTCTGACAAATGCAAATAAATTGCAAAAATATTTTCTTTTGAGATCTTGACAGCTCATACCACGGAAATTCTTCAACTTTAGTGAGGAGCTTCTCATTTTGAACATTCACGAGTGTACATTCAAAACTATTTATGAAGACTTGAAATGTAAATATAATGAAGGCTGCGATGCCTAGCGATGAAGATGAAATTTTAATGGCTACTAAAGACAATCCAATTCCAATAAAATTGATGTACAAGGTAGTAAAAGTGATCACTTCTCTATATTTTAATATTCTTGATACATAGTCGTTGTATTCTTTGTGATCATTGATTATACTGATGAAATGTGTATTAAAGTATTTCTGCATGATTCGAAATTTTCTTGTTAATGATGATAAACTGCTTTCTACTTCTTCCTGACTGCTAAATCTCGTAGCAGGATTAAGTTTGAACTTTTGGATATTTTGATATAATTCTTGAATTTTCAATTCAACTTCACGAACTTTTAACAAATCCTTGCCAAGTTGATCAATTTTTGCATTGAAAATTTCAACCATTGACATTGCCTGGAGCGATGAATAGGAATTGTAAACATCTCCAATAGTAATTATGAAATAGAAGGTCGTACAGCCCACAGCTGTATATGCTTGACATAATACATATCCAAAAATTGAATATGAATCAATAAATGGAAACTTAATATTAATTGTATAGACAAATTTTTGAAGGATAAAAGATGTTATCCATCCAGCTACAAGAGGAATATGAAAAATGACACAGAAAATTATTAAATATCCAAGAACAAATCGTTTGTAAAATTTAACATTGGAACGTAAAATCCGTCGATGTTCTTCAATTTTCTCATTTTCAAAAAAAAATGTATCAATAATTATATTCAGTTCCTTGAAATTTTTCTCATCATTCCTTATTTGTCTGCTCATTCCTTTAGCAATTGCTTGAATGCCTAACAGATATAAAATAATTGAATTGCAAGCTTCTGCAGTACTAAAGCCTACACTTATAACACCATTCACTTGAACGATGAGGGCTATCAATAAAATAATGACTTGTAATTTCTGTCTCCATGAAAAAAGCTCTTCTGTTGCTGCACCACAGAATTTCAATATTTTTGTGATAATCATTCGAAGTGCTGTGATTTGAAAGGATTTTTAAATTTTATACCGATACCACTTCCAAAAATTTTGCTTGCCTATATTTTCTTTTGATGGCAGTTCCATTTTTTACTTCCTGTTTATCAAATGTTTAGGCATGAACTGACTACAAATATTTATTTTTTTAAAATTGATCTGAAATATGTTTGTTCCCACAAAATTAGTAAATTATGAAAACTTTGTAGGATTGATAATTATTGAAACCAAACAAACTGAATGACGTACATCAGAAATGAATAATCAGCTTGTTCAATGTCAGTAAATAGCTCCAAATTAACATCATCAAAAATTAGAAAACTAAACCTGCAAGTATTTTGACAGACACAAAGAAACAGGAGAAATATTTTCATTTGAAAATTTGAAAACTCATACCATGGAAAATTTTGAACATTTTTCAGCAACTTCTCATTCTGAATGACCATACTACAACCCGTAGCAAGGGAGGGGGTTTGGTGGTCAGCCCCTTATTTTTGTAAAGTTTATACACTAGATAAAAAACGTCAAAAGTAGAACCTCCCCCCCCCTCCTCACCCCCAATCAAAAATTTCCTGGCTACGGCCCTTGTGTGCATTCATAGCAATGCATAAAAACAACCTGAAGTTTGAATATTACGCAAGTTGCAATCAGAAATGCTACTCTGGTGATTCCTTTTATTATTGAAAAGTAATATTGCTGTAATAACTTGACGTATAGAAAAAAGGTCTCCATTTGGCAATGCTCCACCAACAATATTCATCATTTTAAAAAAATAATCATTTGCCGTTCACTTAGTATGTTCGCTTTTTTGGGAAGGGGGGTTCTTTGATTTTGGAACAGCTCAAACAAAAGCAAAAAAATTTCATGCGAAAAACGCAACAAGGGGGAAGGGGGTCTAAAAAATCGTTTTTTGCATAACGTACTCGTCTTTTCGTCTTTGGATTGAAATATAAAAAATTATAAGCAAATGAAATATAAAATTAAAAACAATGTTCAGTAATTATAAGTGACATTTTATTTATTTAACAAATTGATTGATGTACATTAAAAATGAATAAGCAGCCTGCATTATATCAGTGAATAACTGCATATTGATATCTCCAAAAATAGGCAAATTAAAACTATTGGTACTCTGACAAATGCAAATAAATTGCAGAAATATTTTTTTCTGTGAGTTTGATAGCTCATACCATGGAAATTCTTGAACTTTAGTAAGCAGCTTTTTATTTTGTGATGATACTAACGTACCTTCAAGACAATTAGCGAATACTTGAAGTGTGAAAATAATCCCAGTTACAATACCAAATAAAACTGATGAAAGCTTAATAAGTACTAAAGATAATCCGATTCCAATGAAATTGAGATATAAAGTTGTAAATGTTATTAATTCTCTAAAGGATAAAATTTTTGATATATAGTAATTGTAGTTATTGTACTTGTTAATCAAGCTTAAAAATTTTTGATTTGTTGAATCTTTCAAAATTTTTAGGTCATTTAATTCTGCATAGCTTTTAATAATTGAATTGTTTTCAAATTTTTGAAAATTGGAATTACGTTTTCTATATTTTAGTAAATAAATTCGTTTATGAACTTCGGTTTCTAATTTTTGACATTTCACAAAATCATCTCCTAGTATTTGCAGTTTAAGACTTAAAATGTCAACCATAGAAATGCTTTGAAGTGTAAAATAGATATTTTGTACATCTCCTGCTGCAATAATGAGAAATAAAGTGGTCGAAACCAAAACTGTTAGAATTTGACAAATAAAAAATCCAAAAATTGAATTTGTGTCGATGTAAGGAAATTTAATGGGAACTGGAAGGACGAAATTTCCAGTTATAAAAATTGAAATCAATCCAGTTGCAGCAGGTAAATGGTAAATTATACAGCTAATGAATAAATATGCAACAACTAGTTTTCTGAAATATCTCACGTTAAATTTCAAAATTTCACAAAATGTCTCGTTTTTCTCATTTTCAACATAAAAATCATCAATAATTTTGTATAACTCTTTTAAAGCTTTTTCGTCGTCTCTCGTGAATCGACTGATACCTCTTATAACTGACTGAAAACCCAGAAGATAAAGAATAATTGATCGAAATAATTCATTCGAATTGGGCCATAGTTTAATGAGTCCATTAATCTGAACTGCAAGAGCAATTACTTGCAAAATTGTAATTACTATCTGGGGTGTTGTAAGAAGCTTTCCGTTTGGTACGGATGCACCGATAAGTTGGATCATTTTTATGATCATCATTCTGAGGGCTGAAATGGAATTTTTTAAAACCTATTAAATTTAATTTCATTAATTGCAAATTTAGAATGTCTTTGATATTTTTTATGGTACTCAAATGTTCCCCTTTCATAACTTACTTACCACTATTTTCTTTTGAAGCTAGTCTCATTTTTATGAAGGTCTTGCCTTTTTAATGACTTAATTTCAACTGATTTGACAATTATTTTGAGTAGGATCCAAGCTAATTTATTTAACATCATAAAGTATGTTTAGGTTCACACAAAGAAATTAGCAATTAACATTCAAAGTTTGTAGCTATCAATTATACAATTATTTTTTTTTTTGGAATACAACCCATGTAGCCAAAATGTTCCATTCATTTTACTTTGACACTAATTGAAAACCGAATGTATTTAACTTTAATTTCCATACAAAATTTTGATACATATAAGTAACAAAAATACTGGGGGACCTCGATTTGAGTAACTTCGATTTGAGTAATTTCGATTTGAGTAACTAAAGTGCTCCCATACAAAAATTCAAATTTTCTTTTTTTAACGGTCATTTTCCATACATTTCGATTTGAGTAAATTCGATTTGAGTAGATTTTTTCCGGAACCAAACAATTACTCAAATCGAGGTCCCCCAGTATTACACTCAAGAATTACTGGAGGATACATAAGTTCGAATCTCAAGAAAAATTAGAAATTTTGTTCTATATTTGAGTTTGTCATATACTTCACAAGAGAATTAAGGGAAAATTTATATGGAAAAAATTATAATGCATCGATGGAATATTTGATGATCCATATTTTGTTACATTGCTATGCGACAATGTTTTCCTTAAGACGGAGGACATATATTATTTAAACGTTATCATCCATGAAAGATTATTAGGGACATCGATCTTCCAATTGGTTACATGAGAAATTAACTCCTTTTAACGAATTGATTTATAAACATCAAAAATGAATAAGCAGCCTGAATGATTTCAGTGAACAATTCCATATCGACATCTCCAAAAATCGAAAAACTAAAGCTGTTGGTTCTCTGGCAAATGCAAATAAATTGCAGAAATATTTTTTTCTGTGAGTTTGACAGTTCATGCCATGGAAATTCTTGGATACTAGTCAGTATTTTTTCGTTTTGAATAGCCACTTGTGTCCCTTCAATACAATGCATTAATACCTGAAGTGTGAAAATCATACAAGTGGAAATTCCAAAGGATATGGACGAAAGCTTAATAAGTACTAACGACAGGCCAATTCCGATAAAATTAAAATATAAAGTTGTAAAAGTTATTAATTCTCTGAATGAATGGATTTTTGAAATGTAGTCATTATAGTTGTTATGCTCGTTGATTATGGTTATGAATTGTTGATTTGTACTTTTTTGAATATTTATAAGATCATCATCAATATTTGAATAATTTACTGTATTGGATAAAGTGCCATTATTTTGAAAATTAAAATTTGATTTTTTATTCCTAAATGAATCAATTTTTTTATGAATTTTCGCTTCTATTTTTCGAACTTTTATCAAATCTTCTTCAAGTAATTTCAATTTAAGACCAAATATTTCAACCATTATAATTGTTTGTAATGTGAAATAAAGGTTGACTGTATCTCCAGCAGCAATGACCAGAAACAATGCAGTTGAAATAAATAAAGTGAACAATTGATGAAATATGAAGCCAAAATAAGTGCTTGGGAGGATGTAAGGAATTTTAAATATAATTTGGTTGACAAAACTTTTGGTTATGATTGACTTTATCCATCCTGTTATGACTGTTAAATGGTAAAAGGCGCAAAAAATTAATAAATAGAAGAATATAATTTTTCTGAACAATTTAACTCGAGAACTTAACAATTCGCGAAAATTATTATTTCTTTCATTTTGTTGATAAAAGTTATCAATAATTTCATACAATTCTTTCAAAGCTTTTTCGTCATTTCTTGTGTATCGACTAACAGCTCTGATTACTGGTTGAATACCCAACAGAAAAATTATCAACGTTGTTAAAAGTTCAACAATATTTGGTAATTTTTCAATAAGTCCAAAAAGTTTAGAAATAGCAGCAATAGTTAAAATGGTTATGATGATTATTTGTCTTATTGACAGCAGCTCTCCATTTGGTAAATTTGCACCAATGAGTCGCATTAATTTAATAATTGTCATCCTTAAAGCTGAAATCGTTTTTTAAAAATTTCAATTTTTTTAGCTAAACTTAAACATTCAATTTTTTAAAAATCTAGATTATTTAAAATCATTCAACCTACAGATGTTTTCTTCTGAAGGAATTGTCATTTTTTAAGTGCTTCTTTCAAAAATTAAGAATTTGAACTAACTGACTCCATTGAGTGCTCGAAAATTTATAAAATTTTTCTTAAACATTTGTTTTTGTTCGCTAGACTAATTATGTAAAAAAGCCAAAAATATAGCTCAAAGGCATGCAATTAACAAAACCAATAATTTTTATTTTTTTAAAAATTATGGTAAAAAATATTGAAATTCGTACAAAACCAAAATTCGTACGAACAAATTTACAAAAAATTTTTTTCACAATTTTTAGACTTGAAAAAATTGCCTTTAAACTCAAGATTGGCCATATGTTAAGATCTTATGACTTTGCTCGTACACTCTACTTTCCAATTAAATTAAGTCAAGGCATAAATTAGCACTGCTTATACGAAAAAAATCCACCTCATTCCATATATTGAAATTCGTACAGAAGAAATATTGAAATTCGTACAAAATTTCAATAGTAGGCGATGAAGAATTTTAATTGTTTTTGTGTAAACAAATTAAATAAATTAAATTTTAAGGACAAAGAAGTAGCTCAGGATGAATAAAAACCTCCTCAAATGAAAATACTGCAAGAATATTAATTTTTTCTCAAGTTTTGGATGCAAAAATCGTGAGTACTTGGTGTACGAATTTCAATATTTGAGTGTACGAATTTCAATATTTGTGTGTACGAATTTCAATATTTGAAATAAAGTGGATTTTTTACTGCTTTATGCTGCACAAAATGCTCTTTTAAGGTTCGAATAAAAAAATTTGGAGGACAAGCAAAGTCGTAGGAAAAATTTGGGAAATCAGCAATGCTTCCAATAAAAGTTACAGGACTTTCAAAAAAATTTTTCGTTTTGTACGAATTTCAATATTTTTTACCCTAATGTTTAATTGAAAGTTGTGGTTGAAAAGATTTACGTTTATTCCATTTTATTCTATCTACATGGTTATTAAAAAAATAAATAATTGTGGGGTCCTTAATTAAAGTTTATACAAAACTTGATATAGGGTCGTTCACTTATGACGTCCATCAAAATCTTGGATTTTTAGACCCCCTCCACCTATTTGTCACAAAATCTTCATACAAAATAAATTCTATTGTACAAAACTGTCGCACAGCCTCAAATCCCCAAATCCCCCCTAAAAATTGAACGTAATAAGTGAATGACCTCTATCTTAATAATCCATTAACTTGTCACAATCCATTCAACAACAAATATTCCTTTTATGTATTTTAATCAACATTTAAAAATTGAATTATGTACATCAAAAATGAATAAGAAGCTTGCATTATATTCGTAAATAATTCCATATCAACATCACCAAAAATAGGCAATCTGAAGCTATTGCTATTTTGGCAAATGCAAACGAACTGAAGGAAAATTTTCTTCTGAGAATTTGTCAGTTCGTACCAAGGAAATTCGTGTAATACGTGCAATAATTTTTCATTCTGAATAGCAACAAGTGTACCTTCAAAGCACTGAACAAACACTTGAATTGTGAAAATAATCAGTGCTGAAACACCAAACCATCCTGATGCGAATCTGATGGAAACAAGTGATAATCCAATTCCAACAAAATTTACGTACAATGTAGTGAAAGTTATCATTTCCCGGTACGTCATGATCCGTATGACAAAGTCGTTGTACGTATTGTGCTCTTCAATTAGATTAAGGAATTGCCGATTAATATTGTTCAGACGTAGCTTAAATTCTTTAATCAAAAAGCTAATTTTAATTTTTTGGCGATTGTGGATGTCATTGTTAAGCGCCAAATTGTCACCAAATTTTTTAATTGCCAATTTTTTGGCTTCAAATTTCTGAATTTCCTGTTTCAATTCTATCAAATTTAGAAGTTCTTCGCCAAGTTTTTGAAATTTACAATTCAAAATTTTAGTCATCAAAATAGTTTGTAGTGTCAAATAAAAATTATAAATATCACCGGTTCCAATCACAGCAAATAATGCTGTTGAGACTAAAAGTAGGAATATTTGAATAAATAAATATCCAGATGGAGTGTTAGGGTCGATGTAGGGAAATTTTATTGGTAGAAAAACTATGGCTTCTCCACTAATCCAAGTCATTATCCAGCCTAATATTATTGGCAGTGCGAATGACAAAAGATAAACACTTAAAAATACCAAAACTATTGGCTTAAAAACCTTCAAATGTGAAAGCAAAATTTGTCTGAAATTTTCATTTTTTTCATTGTCTCGGAAAAATTTGTCGATAATTTCTTCCATTTCAGGACAAACTTTCTCATCATTTTTTGTATATCTACTAATTCCTCTAATGAGTGTTTGAATGCCAAGAAAGTAAGCAAGTGATGAGTTACAAATTTCAGCAACATTTGGCCAAATATTGATTAATCCATTGATTTGAGCAACGAGAGCTGTTAATTGAATAATTATTATAGCTTTTTGTTGCCATGAGAAGAGCTGTCTTTTTTCCAAATTAGCTCCAATCAGCTTTGAGATTTTAATGACAATCAATCGGAGTGCTATTTTGTAATAAATTTTGAATTAATTAATATTTTTGAGAGAATTTATTTTAAAATTAACTTACAAATATTTTCTTGAGACGGTAAAGACATTTTTGCGTTAACTTTTGAAGCTCAAAACAGGAACTGTATTGAACTAATTCAAAAAATCAAACTTCAAAGATTTAAACATTTGTTATTATTCTCAACATTACTATAATTGGTTTGAATGTCAAATTTGCCTTTTCTATGTCATTTCCTAGTTTTTAATATAATTAACTTTAGAGTAATAAAATTTATAATTATTTCCTATACATCATTAATTTCAGGAAATCAAACATTTTTCAAATTAAATACAACAGAAAATGAACTATTTAAAAAATTTTAATTACCCACAAGTTTCAAAACCCCCATTAAAAATGAGTAGGAGGCGTTCATAATATTAGTAAACAACTCCATATCAATATCACCAAAAACAGGCAAATTAAAGCTGCTTGTTGTCTGACAAATGCAAATAAATTGCATAAAAATTTTCTTTTGTGACCTTGACATCTCATACCATGGAAATTCTAAAACATTAGCAAGTAACTTTTCATTTTGAATAGTCACTAATGTACTTTGAAAGCAATGCATAAAAACTTGAATTGTAAAGAGTATACATGCTGCGATTCCAAATGGAATTGATGTGAGTTTTGTGGCTAGCAGAGATAGTCCGATTCCTATGAAATTTAAATACAAAGCAACAAATGTAATCATTTCGCGGTATGATAGGATACTAGAGACGTAGTCATTGTAGACTTTTTGATCATTGATTAAGTTGATGAATTTCTTATTGAAAAGAATCTTCATGTTGAGTAATTTGACTTGCAGTTCTTGAATTTTGAGGTTATAATCAGATTTTGACATTTTATGTTCTTCATAAATTTGACGCATTTTTTGAACTTCAACTTCCGTTCTTTTAACTTCCATTAAGTCCTTTCCAAGCAGATGAAATTTGCAATTGAATACTTTAACCATAGAAATTGTTTGTAAAGCGAGATATAAATCAACAATGTCTCCAGTAGCAATAATAATAAAAAATGCTGTTGACATTAATGTCAGAAATAATTGATAAACAATGAAGCCATAGAATGTAAATGAATCCAAATAGGGAATTTTTAAAGGTGTAAAATATTGAATTTTTCCTGTTACAATTGGAATGATCCATCCGGTTGCAGCTGGTATATGAAAGAAAATTCCATCCAGAGCTAGATAAATTAAAATTATTTTCTTAAAAATCATGACTTGTGAGTTCATGATTGCTTGCAATTTTTCATCTTTTTCATTTTTGCTATAAAATTCATCAATTTGTACGTAAATGGCTCTTAAATTTTTTTCATCATTTTTAATATATCGGCTAATTCCTTTTGTAATTGATTGAATAGCAAAAATGTCTACTATTATTGAGTTAAAAATTACAGCTTTATCTGGCCATGCATTGTAGATTCCATTTAATTGAATAACACCTGCTATTATTTGTAATAATACAAACACTTTTTGATGCCATGAGAACAGACTCATACTTGATAAGCCTACACCCATTATTTGCGTAAGTTTTGATATTACGACTCGAAGTTCTACAAAAAAAATATGTTTTATTAAATTTTGGTCTTAGGTTTTGAATAGGGGTTAAGGTATTAGATAAATAGTTCCCTTTACTCCTCCAAGGAGTGTTGGAGCATTGAATTCAACGTTTTAATATCACTTATCGCAGGCATTAAATGTTAGAATATGTGATAAGCATATCGCTCACGCCTAGCACCTACAGCTTAAAGTGGAATCCGAACCACTTCTTTGATGACATTACTGCCTTCAGCTTTTAAAGGAAGGATGTGAGTCACGTTCGCAATGCATATGGTTCGAAAAAGGACATGTGAAAAATTTCTCATGCTGAGTCTCGAACCAATGATCGCAGAATCGTATGTTAATCAATATGTGCCGAAGTACTAAACCATTCCACCACCGAGCCACTTTAACTTAGTTAAGGTTTGCTTACCTTTATTTCTTTCAGATGGCAATGTCATTTCACATCCTTTTATTAAAATAACTAGGTTAAGACTAAAAGTCAAGAAAAGTTATGAAACTAATTTTTAATATTGAGCACAATCTTTTAATCATTTAAAGTAATTTGATAATTGTTACACCTTCGCTTAAAGAGGGTTAGTGGAAAAATTATGTTACAGTGCATATGCATTGGAAGTGGTTCGGAATCTGCTATAATCTGTAGGTTTACTGGGTGTAGTCAGTAAATATTGTCTTAATTGAATTGCAGTGCTGCAATCTTAAAATACTGGGGCCTTACCCCCCAATTTATTTTTTATCATTTATTTTGAGCTTACGTGAATGAAAATTTTACTACTTAATATTTGAATAACTCCCGATTCCACATTAGCTATTTAAATACCCTACTAAATAATTTTGATGACAAATTCAAATTATTATTTTTTTTTTGTACAAAATCAATAATTCTTTTCAAGTCCAATTATATTCTCGTGTTCATTCAATTTTCGATTATCATCACTGCATAATTTACAATTTGAAACAGTTTAATTGAAAACTTTACCTAACTCATTATTTTTTTCCTCCCACAGACAAATACGTCGTTCAGTTTGTGCCACAACAACATCACATCGAAAGTCTTCACCAAAATGGACATTTGTCTTTGATCCTGCCGGAAGACTTTGCTATTACTGGTCAATGGTTGTGTCATTAGCATTTTTATATAATTTTTGGGTGATAATCTTCCGATTTGCATTCCAAGAGATCAACGGTGAAACACTTTTAATGTGGTTTTGTCTCGACTACTTTTCCGACTTTTTATATCTACTCGACATTCTCTTTCATTTTCGTACGGGATATCTTGAGGATGGCGTACTTCAAACAGATTCTTCGAAAATGCGACAACATTATATGAATTCGACGACCTTTTACATCGACTGCCTGTGCTTGTTACCATTAGATTTTTTATATTTGAGCATCGGTTTCAATTCAATATTACGGTCGTTTCGATTAGTCAAAATTTATCGCTTTTGGGCGTTCATGGATCGTACGGAACGTCATACAAATTATCCAAATCTTTTTCGTTCGACATCGCTCATACACTATTTACTGGTGATATTCCATTGGAATGGATGCTTGTATCATATAATTAATAAGAATAATGGATTCGGTTCTAAGAATTGGGTCTTTAGCGATTCAGAATCGGTAGATGTTGTGAAACAGTATCTACAAAGTTATTACTGGTGCACGCTTGCTTTAACGACAATTGGTGATTTACCAAGACCACGATCGAAAGCCGAATATGTTTACGTGATATGTCAATTATTGTTTGGATTGATGCTTTTTGCCACGGTTCTTGGGCATGTTGCTAATATTGTGACGTCTGTTAGTGCTGCTCGTAAGGAGTTTCAGGGTGAGTTGGAAAATTTGATGATTATTTTAAGCTTATTGAAAATTGTTGAACCTTTTTAAAAAAAGTTTAGCTTTTTGGAAAAAATTGAGCTTTTTGAAAAAAGATGAGCTTTATGAAAAAGATGAGCTTTTTGAAAAAAGTTGAGTTTTTTTTGGAAAAAGTTGAGCCAATATTTATATATGTCTTCATCAGAGTTGGAATCGTCCGATTTGGCGTCGGACGCCACTCGGCGTCGAACGTTTTTGGCGTCGGACGCCGAGCGGCGTCGGACGCCAAATTTTTTTTTGGCGTCCGACGCCAAAAGCGTCCGACGATTTGGACGCTGGGCGTCCGGCGTCCAAAAAAATTTTTTTTTATTTTTCTCTGAAAAACTCCTCTGAAAAGCGATTTTTCGCCTCGATTTTCTTAAATGGGATGAAAAAACCCTCGGAAAAGCGATTTTTCGTGTTGATTTTCTTAGTTGGGATGAAAAACCCCTCGGAAAAGCGATTTTTCACGTTGATTTTTTTAGCTGGTATGAAAAACCCCCCAGAAAAGCGAATTTTACGTTGATTTTCTTAGTTGGGATGAAAAACCCCTCGGAAAAGCGATTTTTCACGTTGATTTTTTTAGCTGGTATGAAAAACCCCCCAGAAAAGCGAATTTTACGTTGATTTTCTTAGTTGGTATGAAAAACCCCCTAGAAAAGCGATTTTTCGCATTGATTTTCTTATTTGGGATGAAAAACCTCTCGGAAAAACGATTTTTCACGTTGATTTTCTTAGTAGGGATGAAAAAACCCTCGGAAAAGCGATTTTTCACGTTGATTTTCTTAGTTGGGATGAAAAACCCCTCGGAAAAGTGATTTTTCACGTTGATTTTCTTAGTAGGGATGAAAAAACCCTCGGAAAAGCGATTTTTCGCCTCGATTTTCTTAGTTGGTATGAAAAACCCCTCGGAAAAGCGATTTTTCGCGTTGATTTTCTTAGCTGGGATGAAAAACCCCCTAGAAAAGCGATTTTTCACGTTGATTTTCTTAGTTGGTATGAAAAACCCCTCGGAAAAGTGATTTTTCACGTTGATTTTCTTAGTAGGGATGAAAAAACCCTCGGAAAAGCGATTTTTCACCTCGATTTTCTTAGTTGGTATGAAAAACCCCTTGGAAAAGCGATTTTTCGCGTTGATTTTCTTAGTTGGCATGAAAAACCCATCAGAAAAGCGAAAAAATTAGTTAAAGAAAGAAAAAAAAATTTTTTTTTGGACGCCGGACGCCCAGCGTCCAAATCGTCGGACGCTTTTGGCGTCGGACGCCAAATTTTTTTTTGGCGTCCGACGCCGCTCGGCGTCCGACGCTTTGGCGTCATTGGCGTCCGACGCCTGGCGTTTTGCCAACTCTGGTCTTCATACAACTGAGCATCGACCAAACGCCGACCATAGCTCAGTTGATTTGCTCAGTTTTATGTACTGAAAATTTAATAGTGTTAGTGATTTTTTTCAAAATTTGAAAAAAAATAACTGTCACTTTTCTTATATGAACACATATATAAATATTGAGTTGAGCTTTTTGAAAAAAGTTGAGCTTTTTGAAAAAAATTGAGCTTTTTGAAAAAAATTGAGCTTTTTGAAAAAATTACCTAATTGCTTTTAAAAAATGAAACTTTATGAAAAATGAACTTTTTTGAAAGTTGAGCTTTTTAAAAAAAGTTGAACTTTTGAAATGGAGGAGCTTTTAAAATAAAATTGAGTATTTTGGGAAGCTTAAAATTTTGTTTTTTGAAAAAGCTTACTTTCTTTTGAACCAAAATGATTTTTTTCTTTTAAAAAATTACTAACCCCAACCAAATGCCCTATTTCATTCCAGCAAAACTCGACGGCGTGAAAACGTACATGAGAATGCGTCGTGTTCCAAATCATTTGCAAGTGAAAGTCATCAAGTGGTTTGATTATTTATGGCTCACCCAAAAATGTTCCGATGAAGAGAGAGCAGTCTCTTGTCTTCCTGATAAACTTAAGGTAATTTTCCCCCAAAACATAAGCACAACAGAAAAAAAAAATTGTTTATGTTGGCAATATTCTAACCTTTTGCATGATGAAAAATGACCGAAAGCAGCAATATGATACGATCCATAATTTTATTTTGTTCCTCTCATTACAGGCTGAAATAGCTATAAATGTTCATTTAGATACACTCAAACGAGTGGAAATTTTTCAAAATACCGAAGCTGGTTTCTTGTGCGAACTTGTGCTGAGGTTACGACCGGTGCTCTTTTCACCCGGTGACTATATATGTCGGAAGGGTAATAAATAATCACACATTGAGTTATAAGCTCATTTTTGCCATCTCATGATTTCTCAATTTTTTTTTTATCCTTTTTTTTCTTGCTGATTATGACATTTTTTGTGCCTTTTTTGCTGTTGGTGAATACATTATGTACATTTTTACTTTCTGTATCTTTCTCTTTTTCGTTCCTATTTCATACGGGCAATATGTCAACTCACACAGGTGAAGTGGGTAAGGAGATGTACATAGTAAATCGAGGACGTTTACAAGTGGTTGGTGATAATGGTAAAACTGTCATGGCATCACTTAAAGCTGGCTCGTATTTTGGCGAAATTAGTATACTGAATATGGGAACAGCAGGTAAAGCTCTTGGTAAATATCGCGGCCAAGCAAACATTAATGATATTAATCAGCATATATATTCTTTTTTTTCTATATATTTTATGTATATCTCATGAAAAATCCATAAAATCACATATTGCATCATCAATTGTATATTGTGTATATATACAACAAATATAATAAAATATGTTTTGATTCAAATGTATGCAAGACTGCGCATTCACATTGATTGAAAAACAGTAACAAAAAATATGATCAATCAGAATCTCTTTATGTCTGTGTATGTTGTATTGCTGGCAAAAAAAAAAATCACCTAATAACTTGCAATATATGAAATAAATCTGTGAATGACAAAAGAGCACAGAAATGAAAATAATAAAAAGGCAGTTCAAAAAATAAATAAAATAAATGATATAGCATTTGTTGAACTTTCTTTGTGACTTGCTGTTTTTTGGTTTTGCTTGAATATTTTTATTTAATTTTGATTTGATTTAATTTGGCTTAATTTTTGTGAAGTTTTAATGGGGCTGTTCATTTATGAAGTTCATCAAAAACATGAATTATTGTACGTAGGTGCGTAGCCAGAGGAGGTTTTTTTCCCCCCTTTTTCTTTCAGAGAAATTTCTTCAATTTTTGAGAAAAAAATCCCAAAACCCCCTCTAAATTTTCCTTTTAATACAAAAATTTCTAACCTTCACCCTACCTTGGAAAATTTTTGACTACAATCATGCCCCTCCACTCACCTCGAAAAATTTCTCTATCACAAAATTTCCATTAAAAATATTTTATTATTTAGAACTGTCACACAGCCTTAGACCACCACCCCTAAAAGTCGGACATCAGAATTGAATGACCCCTTTAAGGTACCGTTCGCAAAGTACGTTACGGAAAAAATGACTTTTTAGACCTCCTTCCGCTCTTGTTACGCTTTTTGTATAAAAATTCTTTTGTTTTGTTTAATCTGTTACAAAATCTTAGACCCCCCCCCTCCTCCCCCCTAAAAAGCGAATGTACTAAGTGAACGGCCTCTTAATGCAAATTTTAAAATTTCTACTAACAAATTAATGGTTCTGATAATTAAGGATTTTTGATACAAACATTTATTCTTTCTATGGAAATCTAGCATAATCAATTTGAAATTTTAAACCTTAAAACCATCAGAATCTCTAATTTTAAAACTTCACACCTGCTTCTTATTTCTTATTTCTTATTTTTCTATCACAACACGTGGCTTTATGTTTATCAATCTTGACATTTTGAGTGTAAATTGTCTAAAAATAAAAAGCTTTTATAAATAGAGAAAATAATACTGAACTTTGACATTTGATGAAATTGAATAGAACAGCGTTCAATTTTACTAAAACGACAACAGCTTGATTTTTAATTTAAAATGTCAGCGTGTAAAAATAGATTGATGAAGTTTATTATTTATTAAAAGTTTGTAAAGTGAATTTGAAAGAATTTTCTTTTCCATTTAAATTAACTTTGTTTTTATTTTATAAAAAGAAAATTCTATTGCATATTTTTTGATTAAGTTTTTATGTGTTTTAGATTATATTTAAAATAAATTTCAATTTTCCATAAAAAATATATTTTTAAGAACAATTTTGAAAATACTTAAAAGTGACGATTTTGGACTTTTGATTATTTTTTTATTTGCATAAATTTCAAATAAATATCAAAATGATTTTTCAACACAGAACTACAAAAAGCATTCAAAATATTGATGTTTTTAATTTTTCTTCTTTTTTCTTTTCAAAATTTTGATTTTTGACTTCAATTTACCAAATTAGTTGAATTAGGTAATAAACTAAGAATTCTAACGCTTTAATTGTGTCTCGATGTATTTGTGTTAATTTTTTATGTCATGATAAAGTAAATTAATTAAAATTTTAAAGTAACTTAAAGAGATCGATTATTTTTCAAGTATCCCTAGTAACCAAAATCGACCTAATGTATTCCATTCATGTTCCTAAGGAAGGTCAATGTAATACATATGGAATACTTTGGTTATATGGGATTTAGTAATTAATTAATTTGATTTAATGTTAGACTGCCTCTTCAATAATTCAAGATACTCTTACCCGCAGATTACTTCCTTTCTTCCTTCTTCTTGCTCAAAAATATTTTCTGTTACAAATATTTTAAATGTTTTCATCTTTGAAATTTTATCAAGCTTTAATCATAATTAACGTGCATTTTTAAAAAATTTTTTTATTGAATTAAAAATTATTATTTTGCAAATTTAAATTGAAATTTTAATAAATCTGTTAACATCAATTTTTAAAATCTTTGAAAAATTTTAAATTTAAAAAAATTGAATTTGATTTAAGTCATAAAAGTGTTTTGAATATTGATAAATTTTAATGTTTGGAAAAAAATTCAAAATATTTTAAAATGATTTTTGAAAAATATTTCATTAAAAATTTTTAATATTTTGAAAATATTAACCAAATTTTTTAATTTAAAATTGATATATTTTTATAAAGTTTCAATAGTAAAATAAAAATTCATAAACTCAATATTTTTACGAATTAAACATTTGAAAAAATGCACTATATTTTATTTTAAATGTTTTTTCTTCCATTTCTAAAAATATATAATTTTTTGAATGTCACAATCTCACCTTGTAGAGTAGAATTTCATTACATTTTTCACCACATACACACATAATTTTTTCCTCTATCTATCCATTTATTTCATGTTTAGAATGACATTTTATATCAACTAAAAATCGCTTTGCTTGGCTCGATAATTAACCTCAATCTTTAAATTTATATAAAAAATCCTATCTTATATTTTTTAACATCTCAATACTATAAATCTAATCCGAAAATAAATTCTAATATTAAGCATCAACAATTTCACACTGCCACAAATTGACTACTTGTGCTGATTGAACTTTCTGCACGAATGAATTGCAACATTTCTCTTTCTTTTTTATTAGAGTACGTACATCAATATTGTATGTTCAGATATGCGGAAAATTCTATCAGCAGATAGCATGGCAGATAAATAAAATTGAAAAAAGAATTTTTTCATCTTTTTTTTTCGTGCTGCTTCCATTTTGATCTGGTTACATAATGGTTATCTGATGATTTAGTCATTCGTGAGAATGGGAAATTGATATATGAATTTAAACGGTTAGGAATGGTGTCTTTGATATCCACAGGAATTCAAAATGTAGCTTAAATGTGGAAACAAATTTTCTCATCGTATAAAATAAAAAAGAGAGCAAATTTTTATGTCAACCACTTGAATTAATTCAATTTTATGTCGGAATATTTTATGACTTTATGATTCATCGTCGTTGCCAATTTATTCTTAGAATTTTTAATATCATGCAACAATGTTTAAGAAGAAGAAATTAAATTGTGACCTAAAAAGTGCTCAAATGCATTGGCATAGAAATAAAGTGGTTGGAAATGTTTGAAAGACTTGAGAGTTATGGGCTTTAAATTTTTTTTATAGGGCAATGATGCATAAAGATGAATTTTGGGGTGTAAATTTTGAAATGTTTATTTAAATTCTTAAACATTTTTTATTTTCATTTCAAGTATAAAAAAATATTCAGATACGTTTCTTGAATATTCAAAATTTACAAAATTTAATTAAAGCTTCTTATGACAATGCAAAATCTTCTCAAGAACCAGGTGCGTCGCCAAAAATTTTTCTTAGGGTGGGTTCAAAAATTTTTTTATGGAAGATTTATTTTTAGGGGTGTAATTTTTCCTCAAAAAACCTAGCAAAATTAATATACTTTTCCTCAAAGAGAGGGTCCGGACCCCTTGGACCCTCCCCTGGTAACGTTCTTGACAAGACCTTGATTTCAACTAGGCTTTCTCGATTTCCCGGTCCCGGGTTTTTCAGGACCAAAATCAAAAAATTAAAACTGTTGTATTGTGAACAATTTTAGTTTTTTGAAAAAAATTTTAAATTTAATTTGTTTAGTATTAAGATTATAATCATTTAAACACAAAAAAATTGAAAATCTTTCATTAATGCTCAAGATATTTAAGTTTTAATTTTGGTCCCGGTCCCGGAAATTTTCCAAAACCGGGATTTTGAGAAAGCCTAATTTCCACTTCATTATTTTATAAAATCAGAGTCTTAAACTAAAATCTATCAAATCTGACCTTCCACTACATCAATGATCATAAACTTCTCGAATTTACGACTCTCAACATTAAAGTCGGTCTTCGTATTAAAGATTCAAGCAAACAAAAATTATAGGGGATGATTACGTGTTATATAGCTTTCAAAAAAGTGCTAAAATAGCAAGACAAAATATATAAACTTGAATCTTTTCACACCTTTATTTTAAACTAAAATTATTCGCATCCTTTGTTGCTCGTAAATCAAGTATTTTATTTCCATCGGATACCTTTTTCTACAATCTCACACCTCTCCTATTATTTTATCTCTCTTTCGTTCTCTATAATTTTTCCATTTTTAGATTTTTTACTCTACAATAAATTAGATGTAGTAGCGCAAAAAAAAAAAAATAGAAACTGAGTGTAAAGTTTCTGGAAGCAAACTTTTTAATTAATTATACATTTTTTCTTTCACTTTCCCTTTCCTTTTCTGCTATTCTATATAGCATTGAGTCATGATATATATACACACATACACACATGAGCAAAAAATAAAGTTTCCATTATTATAAAGTATTCTTAATGTATGAGCTTTAAATGTCAATAATTCTACGTGTACTTTACCTTCTTTACTTTTTCCTGGTGAGATTTTTTTTTTTGTAGTAGAAAAATAATACGTTTATTTTATTCACTTTGGGTTGCTGTCAGGGGAACAGGTGAGATAGTTGTAGGGGAGGTATAAGATGACATAAAGTCTTGTGACCTTTAGACTAAAGATGAGGTTGAAAATAGTTCAAAACGGATTCGAAATTCGTAAAATTACATTTTATGTAACTTCGGAGGGAATGAGTTTTAAAATATGTGTCGTTTGTCGAAGGCACTGCTTTAAGATATGAAGTTATATGAAGGTGATTTCCCAGTAATTTCTTGAAACAATAATACAAAATTACGACCAAGTGGTTTGGTATTAAATTAGAACCGTGTCACTTAAATGTTTAGTAAGACCAGGCTCTATGCCTCATTGTACTAACTCATGCAATATGTACTAAATAGTATTAAGTATGGACCTGCAAATTTTTACAGAAAACAGGACATTTCATGGTTAGCGTGTTATTACAGCCGAAAATTGAAATAAAAACCGGACACCATACATTTATTCAGAATGAAATAAAATCTTGACAGGACACTAGTTGTTGAAAAAACAGTCTTGTGGTCCCCTAACAATAATATTTATTTTCCTAATCCAAAAGTGATTGAAAAATTACCTGAATTATTGTATCCTATACTCAATGTACCATCCTAATTGCTGATCGGAAGCAAATGCGCTACAATAGATTGATCATAAAATTGTTAACCAACGACAGTTGTTTACTAGCTCCATTCTTCGTTTGAAAAGAAAATCCTTTTATTCTCCTTCATTGCTCGATTTCTCTTTTATATTTCCGATTTCAATTCCTTCTTCCTTTTATTTGCTTTTGGTGTGTATAATATCTAGATATATATAGAATTATTTTTTTTTCACTCTAATATGACCCAATAAAGAAGTGTAATGTGGAGAGGTTTTTTTAAGCATGCGGTATACAATTTTTTACCATTACCATATAGCAAATGTACATTTCTCCTTGTCAGAATCAGTAACTGCAAGAAATAATAAAATAGAATGAATTTTTTTTAATACTTAATTTAGCTATCAAGAATTTTCCCCTTAAGTGCATTTTTATGGCTTTTTAACCTCTTTTTCAAATTGAATTGAAACATTCCTGCATCTTGAAAAAATAAATTGGATAATTTTTTTTTAAACTTCCTTTAAAATTTTACTTCCTCCTGTTCTGCTTTAAAAATATATAAATTTTATGTTAAAAAAAAATTTAAATAAATTATGCAAAAAATAATATCGAATAGATGAAAATTTCTCAAGGCACTTTAAAGTTAGAAGAAACGTTTAGCTTCAAGATTGATGATGCTGTCAAAATCAGGATTTTAGAATACTTGAGATTATGAACTTTTTAGTTGGTTCTTGAACTTTTGAAAATTTACTTTACTCCTTCAGATTTTTATGAACTCTTACAAGTCCTTATATTAACTGTTCAGATTCTAAGGGAAAACTCAACAAATTTTTAAAAATGTTCATTTCAACTTTCATTTCGATCTTAAAAAGCCAAGCAATCTAGAAGTCCATTTCCAAGCCAATTTATAAGAACTTCTCTCAAAGTTCAAAATAGCAAATCAAACTTTAAAACAATCTCAATTTACCAAAAACAAAATCATGCCAAATTAAAGTTTTATAACTGCCCCAAAAAGAACGTCTGTAAAACGATATGTCTGTCTAAATGCTTTTTACAAAAAGCTCATGTCAAACTTTTTTTTTTAAAAAAAAACTTTCCCAAAATACAAAAAGTGCAATGAGAAACTTTTTCATTCATTTCGAGAAACTTAAGAAAAACTGAAAAAATAAAACCTAAAAAAAACTGCATTAAAAGGCCAAAAATAAATTATTTTTCCCCAACCAACTGAAAAAATTTTGATTCCTTTATTTAAAGACAATGAATGATAGAAAAATAGCTCGATACCATGATATGAAAATTGGCAATTTTCCATTTATTTAATATTAATCCATCCTATTGCATGAATATAAAAAATTGATTCTGCTTTTCCCACTCTCTCTCTCTATATATATATTATAGTATGAATCTTTCTTACTTTTGTGATGATAGGAGTCAGTGTTGTTAACTAGGTACTTATTTGAATTTTGGGATTGTTTCAATCTTGTTGTAGGATATTAAAATAGAGAAAATAATTGAAAAATGGCAGCTTAAAGTGTTAAATACAATTTTATCAAATTTTGACTTTTTTTGAAAAAGGTCTTTGGTAAGAAACTAATAAAATCAAATTTTGATCATTTTTGTTGACCAATTCTGATCATTTTTAAAAATTTTTGTTAATTTGGTTAGCTTCATACCAGAAAAAAGTTCAATTGCATTTAACAGCTGAATTTGGAACTTTAACAGCAGATCTTGAAATACAGGGGATCCTCGATTCAAACATACTCGATTTGAATTGTTTCGATTTGAATAAACAGCAAATTTCCATACCAAAATTTAATAAAAATTACAATCCTTTATTTAAATCTTAGAAAATTTGGCGGAACAAAATATGAACATGTCTTGATGTTAACCTAACGGTTTTAAATCAAATTCTATTATGATGTGAAAAAAATGAAAAATAATTGCATGAAGTGTAAATGTAAAGCTATAAAGTACGGTCAGAAAAAAAAATTACAAAAAAGACCAAGAACCAAAATTCAAACTTTCATTTTAACGGCAATTTTTCATACGTCTCATTTTGAATAAATTCGATTTGAATAGAAAAATTTTGGAACCAAACAGCTGTTCAAATCGTGAATCCCCCTGTGGTAGTTTTAACTTAAAGACAAAGATTTGTCAAATTTTGACTACAGTTATAGAATTTAACCATGTTAACAACACTGAACTCAACAAGAATATATTACAGAATAAAATAAACTTCACTTGTTTCACTTCCTCTCTCTCTATGTGATAGCACATTTTTGTGCTCAGAAAATTAAAAGAAAATAATTAAAATTTTATGAATATTTTTACTAACAAAAAGTTTCTCATTATTTTCTCTCCAAACAACTACCGAAAAAAATGAAAAATCCACAAATTGCTTTCCAATTCATCGATTTTTTTTCCATCCGACAAATAATGCCAAAAAAAAAAATTGAAGGCAATCGTCGCACCGCAAGTGTTCGTTCAGTAGGTTACAGCGACCTATTCGTATTGAGCAAGAAGGACATGTGGGATGTATTAAAAGAATATCCAGCAGCACGAGTGCGACTCGAGGCAATTGCTGTGAAGCGATTAGAAAAGTATAAAAAGGCACCGCTTGAGAAAGGTGAGTAAAAGTTTATTTTTTTATGTATCTGTCCCTTTTTTTTGCTATTCTCCAAAATAAAATCTCCTTATAACCCAATTTCTAAGAAAAATATTATATTATCATAACAATAACATCAACAACAGCAGCAAGAAAAAAAAATTACACTTCCATAAAGTTACGGACAAACTTTTATTTGCCTTGACTAAGTTTTCTTTCTGTTGTGTGCTTGTTGGATGAATTTTTTTTTTCTTTAAGAAACAATTTTACTCCTTTCAATTTCTATCTTTTCTCCTTACACAATTTCTCTAAAAATATATTTTTGTGCTGAACTATGAAAAAAAAATAAAACTTTCCTCTTATGCTCGTTTCTGTCATGCCCGTTTGTTTAAGGACTATGGTGAATAAAAATTTTGAATGATTTTTTTTTATTTTTTATTTGTTATTTGTTTGGAATGGGATGTTCTCAAGGGTATGCCAATAGAGAATTAATATTTCATCATTTTAGATTTTAGAATGGCTTTAAAGGGAAAAAAATTAAACTTTTATTTGGATGTATTAAGGTATGAATTGGTTTGTGTTAAGGATTGAATTTTAAAAGAAGATAAGTGGTTGAAATTAAAGGAGTGGCAAGTGCGTAACCAGGGGGGTCCAAGGAGTTCTGGTCCCCCCTCTAAAAAAAAATCCAACACAAAAAAAAATTAAAAATAAATAAAATAAAATTTTTGGACAATTTTGGAAAACTAAATTTTTATTTCATCTGTAGCATAAGATCCTATTGATAAACTCTAGAGAACATCCATTAATATGGTTTTTTGGGTCTCTTGAGAATTTTTCTACACATTCTTTTGTTTTTGCTTAAATAAGGTAATTTAGTAATTTTACTTTCTTGTTATGGCTTTTTAAAGCTTTTAAAAGGATGCCAATGAAATATTGTTATATTTATTTATAAATTTAAGATATTATTAACTGATTTTAAAGTTTTAAAAACTCGATCATATTAGTTTTAAAAATTTTATTTATTCACAATTATCTTGATTTTCCAAAGCTTTTTACCTTAAACTCAAACAATTGTGCATACATGTCTCGATTCAATGTTAAATGTAAATAAAGCATGAGTTTGCCTTTATTGTTATCTGATTTATATAATTTTTTCGACTTCTTTCTGTTCTTTCTAAATGTTTGCTTGTTTATGTCTCAAGAGACCATACCTTTGTATTTGCACAACGACAAACTTTCCCAATCCTTATTTTGGCTGTTCACTGTTGAAAAAATATTTCCAAATAAACTTATCGTACCAAAAAAAAATACATGACAGACAACAAAAATAAAACAATTCACATAAAGGATCCTTTTTCCAAAAAAAAAGTAGCACAAAGCAAGAAAATTTTCTTGTTCCACTAAATCCCCAAGTAAAGTCCTAAACAAAAAAATACAGAAAATAAAAAAAAAAGTTCGGAGAAAATTGAAAAGAATAAAAATTTCGCTATCTTTTATCAAATATTCGTAATATAATTTAATTAAGTTGCTATGGGTCGCTGCTCATCGACTCCAGGTCTCGTTGAATCAAAGGATCGTACGACTGTCGAGGAAATGTGGATATCACCGCAACCGCTACCTTCTGTGGCACCATCATATGTTACACAACAAACGTGAGTATCATTTAATTATGTAGTTGTGGGATGAATTTTTTATTAGCGCGATTTACTCAAAAGGATGTTAAATCTAATAGAATTTGAGCCTTTTTTGGGTTTTATGAAAATAATTCAATCGTTTTTTGAAGTTTCTGAAATATTGACATGACCTCGAAAAATTCCAATAAAACCGCGCTCAAATTAATTTATTGTGTCCATTTCCACATTTTTCTATTTTTTTCCATACCCTTTTCTATTCCTAAATGTCCTGTCACTAATTAATTAATTTCCATTCTCATTTTTCTTCCACCATACACGACACAATTGCAGTAATTTACATTATAGTCCGAAATCACATCGACGTGAAAGCAATGCGAATACGGAGAGAACGAGAATAACTGATTCACCGGGCTCTATGAGTCCATCTGTACATAGTTCCGAAGAACGTCCAAGAAGTAGAATTACGTCACATTCATCACGCCTTCATTCGCAGCCATGTCGAAATGGTAAGTGTTGATAATTAAATTGTATGTCTGACTCAAATTTCACGAAACGAAACGAAGGTTTAATTTTGTGAATTTGAATAATTAATTTTCACATCTTTTGTTATGGCTATGGAGCCTGCTCTGCAATTAATGATGATTTTTTTAATGAATTGTTAATTAACAATTGCAATTCTTTTTTGGAATTATTGTTAATGAGGATATAAGAATATGATTATTTATTAGGTAGAATAATGGTAATTTTGGTAATTTAAAAAAATTTTAATTATTTTTGGGGGTCTTTGGTAACTTTAGAGGGATGATTTTACAATTTTTAGCAAGGGTTTAATAATTAATAATGATATACAAATTTCATACTTTTGTTCCCTAAGAAATGCCTTAAACTCTTAAAAATTCATTGTTTCTTCCTTCAAAAAAAAAAAAAACTTTTTATAGTTGGTTCACTGACACATCTGGAATCAGGTGCAACACCACTACTTGGTTCACACGAAGCTTTAGAAGACGAGATAAAACGATTACGTTCGCGTCTACATACGGTAGAGTCAGAAAATATATCATTAAGTACGAAACTTCAACAGCAACAATGGGAAGTTGAGCATCGATTAGCGGAAATTGAAATGCAAATTTGCGGTGCATCATCGCGTGGATCTGTATCGAGTCAGGAGAATGAGCAAGAGGACACGGAACGTAATCGTGAGAGTATCATATAACACTCTGGAGACCAGCACCATATGTCCGTCAACAATAAACATTTAGCCGCCTTAGTTTATGTACGATGTATGACATAAGATGAAAAAAATACAAAAAATTAATTATTTAAACAAAATGGAAATTCTCTCTTTCTATCTCTCTCTCCCACACATAATACTGTATTCGTCTCTCAACACATTCCATAACACTTAATAATTCTGCAAAGACAAAAAAATTCGAAAGTTTTTTTTTTTTTAAATTTGTCACATTCCGCGGGTAAAGTTCAAATACACATCTTTTAGAAACACATTCACAGATCTACACAACAGAAGAAAATTGTAAATTAAAAATGATGAAAAAAATTGTTGAGTAACTAAGAAATTAGGAGAAAAAACGAGTTAAACCCCATAAAAACGGATGTAAGGAAATTAATGTATGAGAAATGTGAAGGAATAAGTTTTAATGAAGAAAGAAATTTCAATTATATTTCAAGAATAAAAGCTATGAGTTTTTTTAAGAGGACAAGTTATGTAATTGTTGGTGACTAAGGCGCATTTTTTGGAGGAGATTTGTTGTGGTGAAAATTAATATTTTTTCTTTTTTTTTGAATAAATAATTTTCATCCTTAATGCTATAGTAAACCGAACCCAGATTAAGAAAATAAAGGAATTCGACTCCAATGTTTTTTTAATTTTTTCAACACTTTTGAAATTTTTTAGGGATTTTCGATAAAGTTTAAAGGGGTCGGGCCGTTCACTTATGACGTCTATCAAAAACTTGACTTTTTAGATCCCCTCCTTCCCTCGGTCACAAAATATTCAAACAAAAAACAATCTATTGTTTAATAATGTCACACAGTCTTAGACCCCCTTCCACCCTAAATGTTGGATATCATAAGTGAACGACCAAACAACTCTTCTATTCTACTCTGTTTTTCAGCTGTTTTTTTATTCTTTTACTTCAATTTTTGACTTAATTCTTATATAAAACCCATTTGAAGCGCTAAGCAGTTTAAATAAATGCAAAAATTCAGAAACAGACTTTTACTAGAATGCTTTTTATCATGTGCAAACAGGTCTCAAACTTTCGTCAATCTCATCACATTTCCGTCAACACTCAACTTTATCAAGTAAAACTTGTGTTCATTAAAAATAAAATGAGCCAGAAAACCACATTTTTGAATTAAAAAACTTTGTTTAAAACAAGTGCAGAAATATTTAAATTTTCCTTATGTTCTGGAAGAAAAAAATGACTCAAATTGAAAATTCAATCAAGGCGTTGGATGCTAAGCTTTAAAAGCTTTTGTGTTTGGTGCTTTAATTTATAATTCAGTGGTTTTGTATTCTAATTAAAATTGGTATGCAAAAAAAAAAGTTGAATATTAATTAAGGATGACTTAGTAATGATTTTTGGAGGTTTATTTAGGGGATTTAAGGGCTTTGCGGAAATGAAAATGAAAATTGAAGATAAAGTCAATAAATTGGAATTTTTCACCCTCTATTAACTTTTTATATTGATTTTTGTGATGAATTTAGGGACAGAGAGGGATCAATTAAATTTTATGAATTGTTGTTAATCACCATTGAATTTTAAATAAATTATTGAAGTAGTTTGAACTTCCCTCAAATAAAATCAAATTTCAGACAACACCCCTGGTTATGAGTCACTAAAAACTGCACAAAATTAAATTTGACTTCAAACAATGTCACCCTGTCCATAAAATTTATAAACAAACATTTACTTCCTCCTATAAAAATATTTCTTTCCCATTTTTCCTGTCATTTATTTATTCTCTAAATTATGAGGTTGACAAAGCAGCAAACTAACGACAACCACGAAGAAGAGACAAGAAAAAAATAAGAAATTCAAATGAATGAAAATTTCATTTCATGCAAATTTACTTTTTTTATATCTTTTTTTTATACAAAACCACAACCAATCTAAAGGTGAGGGCAGATGAGAAAGAGATTCAGTCTTATTTAACTTTTTGCTGCATAAATCAGAAGTTGGTAAACGAAAATGAAATCATTTCTTTTTGCGTCCTTTTGGTTTTTGTTTTCTTTTTCTACACTTTCTTCATTTTCACTTTTCTTTTTGAATTTGATTTGAAGATGAAAAGTTAAGGATTAAGTTCTTTAAAAGAAGTGTTGACTGAAATGAGTTTTTGCTTTTATTATCAAATCTATTTCGGAAAAAATATATTTTGAACCCCTCGAGAACCCCATCAGCCCCCCAAAATGACTGAAGTCGGAAAATGCGCTAAAAATATCAAAATATTTTTAAATTTTCAAAACTTTAAAAATTAAATCTAGATTGATTAATTCACCACAATTTACCACAATGTACCCTCAAAAATGTGCCAAAAAGTTACAATTTGTTATGACTTTAGGGTCATTGACATCAATTGAATTGTAGATATTAAACAGGGACAACAAAAACTTTTACCACAGGCAGCTGAAATATTTTATTTCTGTTTTTGGTTAAATAACAAGAAAATATGTAAAAAAATTTTTAATTTTTTTTTTGATGAAGAACAATTTTTGGGAGGAATTTTTAAGCTTTTATAAATTCATAGTCAAAGCAAAATTTTCCATTCAAACATTTGAGAACCATGAAATAAAAATTGTTCTTTCAAAATCCAAAATTTTTAAATTTTCTGCTCGATTATTTTCCAAATCAATAATTTACGTTATCAGATTTTTTTCAATTTAAATTGTACACTAAATGCAAAAAAGTTTTGAAAAAATTATTTTATTTTAAAACTTAAAAATTTCTTCTAAAATAAAATTCTCATCTCCTTTACCCCATGCATAAATAATAAATAATTAGTAATTTAGATTTCTACAATAAAAAAGGTCACAAAAATCTTTTTAAAAAAATATTTAAATTTAAAAAAGAGAGAATCAATAATTACCAGTATCTGGTCAAAAGTAGGACCAAGTAAGCAGTTACATTACAAATCAAATAAAACAAAAATAAATGTAAATAAAAAAATTGAAGCTGTCGAAAAAAGAAGAACAAGAAAAACTCCGTTAAATATAAGAAAAATCGATATTTAAATTTCTTTTTATTTGAGTAAATTTATTGAGGAAAAAAATTCCATAAAAATGATGAAAATTTTAATAAAACTAATAAAGTATAGCAAAGGTTAGGGACGAAGAAAAAGTAAAAAATTTATAAAGTAAATATCACAGCCACCATCCAACGACGAAAGATAAAAAAGTTGAAATTGAATAAATAATAATAAATTTTCAGTTTTTCTTTTGCTTGAAGAAAATAAAAATTAAAAAAAGTCGCTTCCAAATAAAGAATGTCGAGTAAAAGTAATATTTTAATGTTTTTAATAATTCAATGTTTCAGAAATGGAAATTTTTTTTCGTCCCATCCAGAGGGCGAAGCCGATCGATTTTTAGCTTTAGCCGACTAAAGAATAACGGTCAAATTTTTAAAAAAAAGTTTAGCCGGCTTTAGCCGGCTAAACATGGTTTTAGCCGGCTAAAGCCGACTAAAGACGGCTAAAGAGAGAATTTTCCACTTATGAAAAATAATAAAATCTTTTTTGTCATTTTATCATTTGTTAAACTTTTAATGTGTTTTTTTCCTTAACATAATATAAAAATAAGTTGAAAATCAGACTAATATATAAAATTTGGATAGAAACTTAATAAAAAAGCGAATTTTCGCATCGATTATTTTATATGTGATGAAAAATCCCTCGGAAAAGCGATTTTTCACATCGATTTTCTTATCTGGGATGAAAAATCCCTCGGAAAAGCGAATTTTCGCATCGATTTACTTATTTGTGATGAAAAATCCTTCGGAAAAGCGATTTTTCACATCGATTTTCTTATTTGGGATGAAAAATCCCTTGGAAAAGCGAATTTTCACATCGATTTCCCTATTTGTGATGAAAAATCTCTCAGAAAAGTGAATTTTTGCATTGATTTTCTTATTTTCGATGAAAAACGCATCGGAAAAACGATTTTACATTTTACATCATCGTTTTAAATCTCATTATATTTCAAAAGTAAAAAATCATATCTTTAGCCGATTTTAGCCGGCTTTAGTCGGCTTTAGCCGTCTTTAGCCGGCTTTAGCCGGCTAAGAAAAAACGTGACTTTTTTTTAGCCGGCTTTAGCCGGCTAAAGTCGCTTTTAGCCGACTAAAGCCGACTAAAGACGGCTTCGCCCTCTGGTCCCATCAAATCGATTATTGCAAAATATTTTTTTAATTCTCGCTTCCCTCGATTTCATTTCTGTTAACTATTGATGCAAGGTGTGCAAACTTTGATGGATTGTGAATCCTTTTTTAATTTTTTTTTAAAAATTTAATTTTTTTTAACTTTTAAAAAAATTTCGAATTTAAAATTTGAAAATTTTGAAAAATAATTTTTCAACAAATTTGTTCTAAAATCAATAAGTTGCACACTTGCAATGTCAAAAAACAATTTATTAAATTTCTTTCAAATATTTTAATGAGGAATTGCAGGGAAGTTAATTAAATTTTCAAATACAAAAAAAAAAATCGAAAAAATTCTTGAAAGCTTTATGAAAAATTTTATGTTTGTCCAAAAATACGAAAACGATTCGAGAAAATTGTAAATACTTAATTTTAAGTTGATAAAAATCTCATTTTAATTTTAAGAGAAATAAAAAAAAAAAAAATAAAAATCAAAGCAAAAAGTTCTTCATAAAGTTTTCAAGTCTTGATTAAAATAATATTAAAAAAGAAGAAAAATGATAAAATTTATATAAATAGAAATATATTTAATATAAATGGCAACGAAGAAAATGTTTTTATTAAATTATTGAATTTTTAAGAGATTTTATCGTGAAATTTTTTCTCTCGTTTTTCCCGTTTAAAAATATATGAAAATATTTCTTCAGTTTTTGATTTTTAATATTTTTAAAATTTTAAAATTCTTCTTGTTATTGAATTTTATTGATGACAAACTTGTTGTGAATTTTCATATTTTTGGTTTAAAAATTTTTATTTTCAGTAAATTCAGACTATTTATAATAATAAAATGTCATAAAATTTTGTTTAATCCTTCACTCAAACTTTTCACCGCATTGAATCTTAAGCATTACCCTAGCAGCAATTTAGAACGAATCTTAAAGAATTTGTGAGGAAATTTTCCGACCGGATTTTTTTTCTCACGAATCACAAAGAATTTGTGAGGAAAAGTGGCCGGAAAATTCCTTAACTGCACGAAAGTGCCCGGAAAATGTGTTTTTTCTGACCATTTTCCGGCCGGAATTTTTCCTCACAGATTCTTTCATTTTTTCTCAACTAATCTGACAGAAAATGAAAGAATATGAGAGGATTATGAACGAATCTTGCAGGAATTATGAAAGAATCTTGCGGGAATTTTTCTCAAAATATTTAAAAAAAAAAATCTTTTTTTTTTCTTCTTCTTTTTCTCTCAATTTTCTCTCCACTTTATTTTCTTATTATTATTATTATTATTTTTTTTTGGAAGATTTTGTAAGGAAATTTTCTGTTGAAATTCTGCCAACTCGAACCCATGACCGCTGAAACCAAAGTCCCGAACTTAACCGCTGAGCTACCGTTATCTGAAATTATATAAATTATGTTTGGCGAAAAGACATATTTAAGTTGCTAATTCTTTTGCCATAATTTTTATGATTGTTTTAACACTTATAATAGCTTTATTCCAGTGGGGTTGCTTCAGGATAGTCCAAGGGGTTCAGGGGGACCAAATAAATTCTTCCATAAATCCTGCATGAATCTTTCAAGGGAACTTAATTTTTTATTATTATTTTTTTTTAAAATTAATATTATTTCAATTAAACGATTTTATATCTTGCTAAAATACTATAATGATTTATTAGTAATATGAGTAATTTGAAAAAGAATCTTTAATCAAATGAATTTAAATCATTTCAATCATAATTATTATGCAATAGGAGAATTTTAAATTGTTAAATTAGAATTTAAATTTGAAAATAGTTTTAAGCTATTTTTTATTTATTTTTTTTTTTTGTGGTTTTTCCATGAATTCAATGAATTTCTATGTGTTTATTTTTTTTAAACCCGTTTTCTTTTTTAAACAAATTTATGTCTGTTGAACACATAACGGTAAAATAACTTTAAGTTATTAGCTAAAAGTTAAGTATGGATTTTAGCATAATCTTGACTAAAAAGCATAATTTATATTCTAGTAATGATTTTCATAATAAAAAACTTTAAAAAGTTGTATTACGGAGTCAAAAATTAAAACTTTTTCATTTAACGGAACAAAAATTTTAATTTGCAAAATGGAAACACAATTTTTGAAAACTCCAATATTTTAACAGAAACAATTATAATTACCTTACAAATTCTTAAAATTCTTAAATGCCAAAAAATGTGCATAAAATCAAGAGAAAATCTGCCAGAAAATTTCCTTTAAAATTCCTTCAAATTCTGTTGCAACTTTTTTTTGCAATGTCAGAAAATGAAAGAATCTGTAAGGAAAAATGGAAGAAAAACGGAAGAAAAATTCTTCACAAATTCTTTCATTTTCCGGACAGAAAAATTTTTTTAAAAAAAATTTCATGACAGATTTTGGAAGAAAATCGCAGGAAATTTTTCTCGTAAAATTCTTCCATTTTATGACCGGAAAAACAAACTAATTTGTCAGGAAAAAAAATTCCGCCCAGATTCGTTCCAAATTGCTGCTAGGGCAGTGAGAATTTTTTTTGACATGACTTTTCTATAATTTTTCGTAGACAAATAACAAACTGAAAATATGTGTTCATCTATAAAAGAAGTGCTTTTTTCATTTTTGCTAAGAAAATTATAGAAAATGTCATGTTGGAAATAATAGTGCAAAAGATTTTTTAATTCTTATTTAAAAAAATTTTAAAAACTTTTTTAAAATTTGAAGATTAAAAATTCGATGATTAATAGTTTTTTTATAAGCTGCATTTAAGAAATGTTGACAAATTTGTTATGAAATGAAGTTTGATTTTTAAATTAATTTGAAATTGAAATATTTTCAATGCCGCATATTGAAAGTTTTCCGAACCATAAAACAGGTTATTGACCCCAAAATGTTTTATTTAAGCTTTTAAATTTTAAAATCTTTTTTATAAGCCATAAATTCACAAAAAAACGAGAATCAAAGTTAAATTAGTCAAAAAATTTTGTTGAAAAATAAATTTCTTCAAGATATTTAATATTGTAAAAATTTTGTTTTTAATATTAAAGAAATCTTTATCAACTATTTAAAAAAATGAAAAAAAAAAAATAAAAAAATAAAAATAAGTAAAAAAATGTTGTAAAATTAAATTCAATAATTAAGTAAAAAATGAAATCGACACACGTAGATAGACAAATTAAAGATATAGAGTAAAATAATTGAATACAATAAAAAAAATTAATTTACAAAATTTGAAAAATATATGCGAAAATTAAGAAAATTCAATTTTAATGTCCAATTGATTCCTTTTTTATGCACTCAATTTTTTTCAGATCGGCTAATTTTTTCATCGCGCTTCATTCGAATTAATTTTGAATTTATTGATTGCACAATTGTGTCTATTTTTGAATGAATGAATTGAATTATTGAAAAATTTTGTTGATTTTTAAATAAAACTGGATTTTGTATTTTATTTTTTGGTAAATTTAAAATGAGTTTTCAAAGATTTTAGAATTAAATTGAACCTATATTTCATCTATTTGAGTTACAAATAAATTAAAATTATAAATCAAATTACAAAAAAAAAAAAAAAATCTTACCGATTAACTTAAAAATATCTTTCCGGTGTTTTTAATTAAAGCAGCAAGGAGCATCCAATTTCCCCTTTATATCTTCAATTAATTTATTTTCTTTCATTTTCATCCTTTTTTCCTTTTCTCAATGTTAATGCTCTCTATATATCATTAAATGAAACTTAATAATCATTTTAATCAGTAATATGAAGGATAAAAATGTTCATAAAGTGAGCAGCTATAAATCCTAAGCTGCTGATATCAACAGCAACCCGGGACCAAGCGCAAGAAAATGAAAATAAAAATTACAATGCTAGCAAAAAAATATGTGTAATTAAATCTTTAATTACCATTCAAGCATCGCCATTTACTTATTCAATGTCTCATCTTTTGTGCTATTTTTCCATTCTTTCTCGCACTCTTTCATTATTACTGCTGTTGCTGTTTTCGGGTTTTATTCCATTTTATTGCGATAGCAAAAAATATTTTTCATCATGTTGAGATTAATTTTATGTTCTGGGTTTGAAATGATTAAATTCAACAAATTTTCATCAATAATTCATGTTATTCATACATTTATTAGACATAAAAGTGCAATAATCCTTAACACTGGATATTATGGTTTACTTGATAATTTCTAGCAATTAAAGAGACCAGAGAAGTCCATCTTGTAGCTAGAAATTACCAAATAAAATCATGTAAATGTCCACCAATTTTTTATCAATTTTATGATCTTCAAAAAAATTTAGAAATATTGTACAGTTTGATAAATAAATTCCAAGAAAAAAATCAAATTTAATTGTTAATTTTTAAAAATTTTAAGAGAAAAATAAATTAAAGTTCTGTCTAGTCAGTGTGGAAAGGTTAAGACAAATTTAATTTTTTTCTAAAAAAAATTATGAATAAAATTAAATTTTTCAATGATTTCTAAACTTTTAAAGTTTTAAAATTTTTATATAGGTATTTTTAAATTTTTGAAAATTCAAAAATTTGTTTTTTTATCGAGAAATTTCAATTTTTTAAAATTGAGTCCCAGTCATAAGCTTAAGACACTAACTGGACATGAACAAAAAACCCAATTAATCATGATAAGAAAAAAATGAAAAAAATTTGAAACTGCCACAAACGTAAGAAAGTAAATCAATAAAATTCAATAGAAATTAAATAAAAAATTATATTAAATAAAAGAAAGAAATCTTTTTAATGAAAAGAAATCTGTGAATTAGTCAAAAAATAATAATGATAAAAAATAATACACAAAGCAGTAAATTTAAAAGAAAAAAAAAAAAGAAAATCATATAAAAAAAAATTGATAATAATGTCGATGATGAAATGGGAGATGAAAAAAAAAACTTTAGCATTTATAAAACTGAAGATTATAGAAAAAAATGAAAAAAAAATATGAAGAAAAAATAAATGAAAGTAAAAATCTAGTTAAAATAATTTTGGAATTTTTGATTAGTTTTCATTTAAAAAATTTGTTAATTTTATATTTTCAGGTTGTTGCAGTCAGTGGCGTAGATAAGATTTTTGAAGGGGGGTGCCCTTATTTTTTTTGTTTGAAAAAATGACTGTAATCATCTTATTTTCGGCAACATTGAGCTTATTATATTGTATTCAATTGCTACTAGCTATTTACTCCTGTTCATTAACACAAATTTTAATAAACTTTTTTTTTCTTAAAAAAATGAAAATCTAAAAAAAATTTGTATGAAACTTCAAGTTCAAGGAGGTTGCCCGGGCTCCCAAGGATCCACTTTTTGATTCCACCCCTGGGGGTGGCGTTTGACACCCCCTATTTTGAAAATATTCTTTAATGTACTAAGGTTTTTTGCGAAAAAATCCCAAACCCAACCCGTAAATTTTTCTTTACATGCAAAAATATTCAACATTATACTTCTAACCACTGAAAAATTTCCGGCTACACCCCTAAGTCGTTGAATGGCTTAAAATTCGTTTGAAAATGGTTAAATATACCTTTTTATAGTTTTTCTTAATATTCAGATTTTTTTAAATTTAATTTTTTGTTTAAAACTTATTTTGAAATAAATTTGAGTTAAATTGCCATCAATTCCTCCAAAAATAATTTTTCAGTTGCTTCTATGAATTTTTTTTTCAAAATTTGCAAGACCCATCCTTAATTCAAGTCTATAAAAAGCCCTGTAATCAAATCACAAACTTTAAGTTACTCAAAAAAGCTTCACAATACTCTCAACTTCCAACAAAAACATTCTTATTGTTTCCCTCAACAATCATCATCAACCATCATTAATGTTCATTTCCAGCACAGCATTCAACAACACAATCATCAACTCAACAGCTCTCGATTTCATTCCATATGATCCACCGCTCAATTTGCGTTCAACTTCGCTTCAGGTGCGACGTGTTTAACATTTCGTTGTCGCGACAAAAAAAAATAAAAATATTCAATAATATATTGTGTGTTGATGAGCTCAGCCTACATATAAAAAATAATTTTAGTGCATGAGACAAGTGTTACAAAGAAATTAAAAATAGCCACAATGATGGCAAAGAACAAAAATTGTTGAGCATAAAATGTGAGATAATTTAGTAATCTATAAAATAATACAGCTTGTGTGACTTTTTAGTGTCTTGTGTAATTGCATATGGGCTATAAGAAGTGGAGAAAAAATAAATTCCATTCGAGATGAGATGTTGAAGTGCAAAATTGGATATAAAAAATAAAATGTATACACAATCGAATATGTGTGTTTAAATGGAAATATATGCCACAAATTTCTTCACTGTGTTGGTGTTATGTAATTTTTTATTTTTTGTATTTCGCGCGGCAGTGATCGGAGGTATTAGGTCGATTATTAGTGCTCTCGTTGTAGATTTTTGTTGATTTATCTTGTGAATGAAGTTAAATGAATGAATGAACGAAGGAAACAATTTTGTAACAATGAAAAAATGTATTTATAAAGTTTTGTAGCATTGAAATCGATGGGAATATCTAACAGCAGTTAAAAAGTGACAGTTTTTTTTCATAGCAGACACTTGTCGATATGTTGAGCATTTTTTTCCTACTCTACATTTTATTTTTAATTGAATTATTTTTTTGATCATTGTCACATATTCAAGGTCTTTAAATAGAAATTTATGTGGGAATTGTTGTTGGGTATTGATTTGGAAGTTTTATTGCTAATATATTTGAATAATTTTAAGCATTTGCTGTGGAGTTATAAAAAATGTTTTTGGAATTTTTAAATTTTTTAAAATTTCTGGTTTCTTAAAATTTTGAAGGTTTCACATTTCAAAAAAAATATTTTTAATATTTTTATTTTATTTATAAAAATATTTAGAATATTCAAAATCATTCTGTTTTATGGTTAATAAAAGCAAATTTTAAGTCTATATTCCTGAATTAAGGGATTTGCCTTAAATGTTATCTCATTATTAATTTCTTAAGAAATCGCTTAAATTTTCAACCATATTTTACACCCAAACATCCTTCATTTATTTTTTTTTTTAAAAACATAATACTAAGTAAACGAAGTTTTAACAAAAGAAAAAATTTTCATTGTCCACATTCTTGATTTATTTGCATAAAGATTTGTCATATGATGTTCAAAAATAAGGTGTTGATTCAATGAACAAAACAAACATTTTCAATATTGAAGCTTTAACGATAGGGCTTATTGTGGATTTTTAGCGCATTTTTGCAAAAAATGACGCTTATAGTTTCACTTTGTTCGGCTGGCTGGTTCAAGGCTGGATGAGCTCTGAGATCTCAGAAACCAGACATAGTTAAGAGTTCTGTTATGATGAATTATCTTTCTACTATCGAGTTATTCCGGTATCGCTTATTAAAAAATCGTTAAACAATCCACAATTCCTGTAATCAACGATTTAACATTAAATAAGGAAAAAAAACTGTTGAAAACCCCTCGATAAAAATTTGAATTTTTTTTCACCGTTGGAATTTAAAAATTTTTTGACCGTTATTTTTGGTTAAAATTTTTTTCTTTCTTTTTGAAAGGTTTTGTATTTATTATCATCGTGAAAACAGACTTTTTATGCATAGAGCATGCTAGAAAGACGGAATTTAATAGTTTTTGTTACTATTGTACAGTTTTTTTTAAATGAAAATTGTATTTTTTTACTGGGTTTTTTGGTGATAAAAGAAAAATTATGGGATTTTGTAATTTAAAGCAATTTCTATTGAATCGATATCTGATCGCTGCGACAAAAATGCGCTTAAGTCCCTCGATTAACAACACGAGGACTTTGAACATTTTTTTTTATAAATTTGTGTTAAACATGTAAGGGGTCGTTTATTAGTACGGTACGCAAAAAAACAAATTTTTACAAAATCCTTGACCCACTATCCTCCAAAAAAGCGAACGTACCGCGTAAACGACCCCTTAAAGAGAAGGACTGTTTTTTTTTTAAAAAATAGTACATATATATCATTAAATTAGATGATACAAAATATTTTAAATATCTAGTTCCTCATGCTTCAGAAATCTATTGCAATAGACTAATTATGAATAAAAAAATTAGCGATCAATTTTAAAATTTAAACGAAAAAATGAAGCTTTTAAATATGTTTTATAAATTTTTATCCATTCTTAAATTTCTCTTGAAGATCAATTAAACTTAAGTTTGAGTGAACAAAATGCTTAAAATTTTCAAACTTTGGAGAGGAATTTAAATCAAATCTTTTAATATCTCATAGCAATTTTTCCAAAAATCCTCTTATCAAATTGAAAGAAATAAATCAAAAGATTTGAAAAATTAAAACAAAAAAAAAAATTTCATTTTTGATAAAATTAATTCAAATCAAAACTTTTCCTCAACCAGCAGCAATTCAACTTAATTGAAAATCAAAACTATCAATTCCTTTCAATAAATGTATTACAAAATCAAACTTTTACTTGCCTTTTAAATAGACAAAAATAAAATCCGAGACCGATTGCTGAGCAGCTCAATTTTACCTTAACATGAATTTCTTTTTATGAGACTTAAATTTTTCAAAAAAAACAACATGATGATGTTGCAACCCATTGAGATCATGTAGAAATAACATCACCAGATAGTAAACTCATTCATAAAACAATAGTCAATGATTAGGAATTTCATCAATTTATTCATTGTGCATATTTGTTTATTTCTACTTTAAACATTGTGTACGCGCATCTTAAAGAAATACAAAAAGAGCGATGAATGAAAAGAAAAAAAAAGATTTGGGTGTGACATAAGCTAGAAACCTTATTTCTTTATTTATTTTATTTTTATTCACATTCTAAGTTTAGTGGAATTGCTTAGGCGAATGAGATGCAATAAAAAATATATTTTTTTGAAGTTTTTTTTTTTTTTTTTTTTTTTTTTTATGCAAAGATTGTATTTATTGGTATATGGCCAAAGGCCGTGTTACACAACTATATATTATTTTACAGCAAAGTGTTAACATATTTTCTTAAATTTATGTATTCGTTTTATTATCATCGCAATACTTTTCATAGAAACATTCTCTAACACGATTTTTGAATATTTTAAGTGAATATGTATTCTTTATTGTTTGATTTAATGATTTATACAACGCTACAGCTCTAATGTAGAATGCCTTACTGCCTAATTGTCTGGGATCTCGGGATCATAAGTTTTTATTTGTTCTGTTGAATTAAAAGTGAAGCAGTTGGTGAGTTTACAAGATGTTAATCTGAGCTACTGAAGATTTGTGAGAATTTTTGGATCCGTTTGATTTTTAAGGAATTTTAGATTCGGATTTTTTTTTTCAAATCAAACATGAACTTTAATCCCAAATTTTAAAGATTATCTTCTATGACTATTTTTATAAATCAATCTTGTGCATTCATGAGTCATTTCATACCCAAAAAGCTATTTTTAGAATACCAAAGTTTATGTCCAAAAATTATGAAATTTTCAAGACGATCTCAACATGCCATCCGTCTTTAAAATGATCATCTTCTGCACCCAAAAATAAAATATCAACCTCATCGAATCTTTCATTACCTGATCATCCGAGGAACTGACCTCAATTTAAAAAATGTTTGCATGCTCACATATCAAGGAGACACAATAATTGTGCAATATAATTTTCGGCAAATATGGAATTTCAATATTTCAATTACCATAATAATTAACCATGATCAAATAATGAGCACTGAATAGCCATATCTAATCTATTGTGTACTCTTTTATTGACATGAAGTGCACATTGATGGATGTCATGAGATTAATTTTGTCAGATTTTTTTGCTATCTGCTTGTTAAAAAGTTGATGATTAATGCTGAGTTTTCTAATTTCTCTGCAAATGACTGTTTTTTTTGAGTTTCATTCAATTGGTATATCATTTCAGGTTTAAGCTGCAAATTAAATTTTTAAAGTATTAGGTATTAATGAAAATTCTGATTAAAATATGGCTTAAACGTTCATTGAAAAAATCACAAAAAATTTGGTAAAAATCAAATTCAAAATTTTGATCCATTTCACTAGTAAGCATGTTTGATCTTTTCTGATAGCTTGAAATGGAATAACGAAATTTCAATAAAATTAAATTGTGTTGGTAATGCGTGGTTTTATGTTTCGAATAGATTGACAAAGTATCTGATTGAAAGTTGCTCATAATATCTATTTCATTTAATACTAGCTGCTGTTCATTTTTAAAAACAAAAATTGAGAAAATGGATATTTTTTGTCTTAATATTCAGTTTATTTTCGAAATGGACAAATTTTTGATCAGGATCGTAGCCAAAAACTTTTCATATGGGGAGAGGGTTCCAAAAATTTTATCGCATGAAGAAAACATTTTAAAGCGATCTTGCCTGCTTTTTGTCTCAAAAATCCTTCAAAAAATGAAAAAAAGCCCTTAGATATCCTAAAAAACTTATTCAAAGTCTGTCAAAATTAATCAAAGGCACTTGACACTTGATTCATGGAATAAAATCACTTGTTTTTTTTATTAACATCTGAACATAAATTGAAGATGACTTTTAAATCTGCAAATATCCCCATAAACAGCCTAATTTGACTCATAAAACCTAAGTGATTTTTAATTATTACTCTAGGCTTTAACTCAATCCGATTTTACGAGATTAATTAGTACGAAAAAAAATTATTACAATTTCAATGTCAGTCGAGATTTTTTAACCTGCCATGTAAATTAAATATAATTAACTTCACTCTCGATTAATGTCTTAATACATCATACAAGATAAGAATGACAATGACGATGATGACAAGCCACAAGCTCAACATGACATCTGCTGCTCTTTAGCTTGCATTATTAAATTTTTTTATGGCACCATCCAGCGAGAAAAGCAAACAATTAAAAGAGATAAAAGAAGATTGCGTAATTTAAAAAAAGTATAAAATTCCCTTCATTTCGGACTCTCACATTACAGCTTGGCTACTCACCTCAATTTCATTACATACTAAGCTTCGTCTATAGGTCGAATTTATTCAACGGGCAAAATTATGCAATCTCACACAATATGAAATAATAAAAATTAATGGAATTTTCATTTTCTCGCTCTTTTCTCTTCAAACTCATTTTCATTTTTTGAGAGCAGCATAGTAAAATATTTTATACGCTTAGCCAGCTCATATGTGCTTTAATCTTCATTGTTTTCAGTTTCTTTAGTCAGCAAGTCTTTTTTTATTAGAGAAGAAGAAAGCACACAAAAGTATAACAATGAATGATTTTTTTTTTTGTGGATGCTTGATGATGATCATAAAACATTGGACTTGTTAGCATAGATGTGAGATTTTAGGTGGACGAATTATTTATGTTAAATATGTTTATGTAATGTGTATCGTCTTTGATGGCTTCATTTTGGTTAATATTTATGAGGATTTAGCTTTCTTTTGGATAATTTTTAGATTTGTTTCGATTGAGTTAAGGTTGAGTTTGAATTTTTTTTATTTTGTCACTCTCTCTTAAGCATGTAGCAGTTAATGCATACCTCCATAGATATGAAGATAGACTTTTTTAAGAGGACGTTCATTTAATACTGTGATGTGTAAATTATGCTCTGCGACTATTGGCACTTTTGGCAACTATTGTATTTTTACGCTTTTAAAAATTTCGTGCTCTACAAAAAAAATCAGAGTTGAAATCTGACATGTATCTGTAAAAATACATTTTCTGTATACAGATATTATCTGTTCCCGGAAAGATTTTTTTCATCTGCATGCAGATCATCTGTATGCAGACATTATCTGCATGCAGATAAAATCTGAATGCAGAAAACAGATATCTGCAAAAAGAACAATAGAATCTGCATCCATCTGCAAAACAGATGAGCAGAATCTATCTGTTTGCAGATGATATCTGTAAACAGATCATCTGTATGCAGATGAAAAAAAATCTTTCTGTTTGCAGATTCTGTCTGTATAAAGATAATTTCTGTGGCAAATCTGTCTTTGTATCTGTTAACAGATATCTGCTTTTTCAACTCTGAAAAAAATTTCACTGAAAAGTTTGTCTCGAGCCAAAAATGTTTGGACACCACTGTGTTAGTACAATATACAAAAAATGACTTTTTAGACCCCTCTTCTTCCTCCCCTCTCTTGTTGCGTTTTTTGCATGCAGAAATTTTTTTTAAGTATGATATTTTACAAAATTGCAGACCCCTGCCCTCTAAAAAGTGAACATACTAAGTGAAAGACCCCTAAAGGAGTTGGAAATTTTTTGAAATGTGAAATTTTTAAACTTAAATTTTAAGACGATTTTCATTTCTTTTTGTAAATTTTAATATTATTTTTAGAATGTCAAAGTAAAAGTTTTTTTTCTTTTTAACATCTTAATACCACATTGACCCCTCAACGACATTATTGAATTGAAATAAGAAATTTCTATTTATTTAATTTTCAATATTAAAATATCTAAAAGATGTACAAGAGGCTATTAAAGTAGTTGAAGCATTCATTCAAGAATGTTAAGAAAAAAATTGTAGAAAATTTCTCCAATTTTTCATCTTGCAAAGACATTAAAATCCGCACTTTCGATTTGATTATAAAACTCTTCTTCTTATTTTCTGTACATTCATTGGAATTCCATTGTAGACTATTATTGTCATTATTTGAAAGATGTTTTATTATTAATGAAAAAAAAATTATGCTTAATGAATGAAAAAAAAAAAAAATTTAATGATGAGAAAAAAATCATGCAAAATAATTCGGAAGCTGAATTTTTTATTAGCTGCGCTTCTGTTTTTTTAAAGGTTTTAAAAACAAAAAGTTTTGGAGGAAGGAACAAAAAATTTAAATAATTTTTTTGCATTAAATTTGTGACTACCGAATAGTTTTTGACAAATGTTTGGTGTTTTAAATTGCAAAGTTGAAAATATTTTAACGTCGGAATTGCAAGGTCGAATGTTTGTTGATTGAATTCTAAAAATAAAATTTGAGGATGGTCGTTTGTGCTGTTTTTTGTTGATTTTTTTTGTTGATAAAGACGTTATTTAAGCGCCATACAAAGATTAATTTGAATGAAAGAATTGCAACTTATTTAATAATCTCGAGAATTCTCACTCCTGCATCTACGTCAGTAAGCCCTCAAATATGCATGAATTAAAAATTACAAAAATAAATTGTGTACAAATTAAATATATTTTCCATATTTGGTATTTTAATATTCATCAACAGTTTCATACTGAAAGGAATGAATGTCAATTCATTTTTTTTCTTCACCTTCATGTTGTCCATATTTTGATATTACATGTCCCCCATTTACTGTATACATATATAAATAAAGAGCAACAGACGGTCACCATCAGATTCACAGTGTATAAATGACTGAGGCACGAACCGCAATTTTTTCCCATCGCACATTGTACTTTTTTCATTGTGGATTTATATTTTTAATTCATTTCAAATGAAAATGAGTCAGTCAAGTTCATTGTAATTGAACAAAAAGATTCAGATGAAAAAAAAACATAACAACTGTAATGACCATGTTCATGATGACTTTTACTGAATGTGTATGATCTAAGCAGTAAAGTGAGAACAAACTTTGATTCTTATTACTCAAAGAGACTCTTTTGGGGACATTCACATTTTTTTTTGAATAGTCAAAAAAATGATTAATTTCAATGGCTATTATTAAAACAAACAATATGCAAAGATGTGAGGGTTAATTGGCTTGATCATAAGAAAAATTTTAAGTCATGTTATTGTCATTACATACACAGGTTTACTGACCGCAGACTTAGTGGTTCTGTTGAGGTGAATTGCTTGTTGAAGATTTACAGAGGAATTTATGAAGACTGGAATTTTTGCAACTTAATTTTTAAATTACATTTACTTATTTGAAATTTTTTAAATTTTTTCTACAAAATTAATAGGTAATTTTAAACATTTTTGAATAAATTTAAAAATTTTTGAATAAATTTAAAAATTTTTGAATAAATTTTAAAAACTTTTGAATAAATTTTAAAAATTTTTGAAAATATTTTAAAAAATTTTTGAACTAATTTTCAAAATTTTTGCATAAATTTTTAAAAAATTTAAAATTTTTGAAAAACTTTGAAGACTTTAAATGAATTTCAAATATTTTTAAAAACCTATTCAAATTAGTTTTAAAACATTAAAAATTTTGAAAAAGTTGCTCAAACAATTTTTAAAAGATTCAGAAACATTAAAACAATAGCGTCCTTTTCCCAAGAGGAAAATGCGCTAAAAACTCTTCATCTCCAGCTCATCAACAAATCATAAAAAGCAGCAGTTTATTTTTTTTTAATTTTTGCAAAATCAATAAAGTGTGAAATGATTCAATCACAACAATTCATCTCTTTTCAACAAATTTTAGCTTACAGAATAAACAGTTTTGAAGATAATTTTTTGCTATGCCACGGAAATGATGATTAAAATAAGAAGTAGGAAATGTTGATTTAAAGTAAAACTGACATAATTTTAAGTGGAACTTGTTACGGAATCGAGCGTCTGGTGCAAAAATTTAGTTGAAGTGATGACGTCGATATTTTATTGTGGCCGAAAGATTATTCAAAAATCATAATTATGTTACAAAAAACAACTTTTTAGACTCCGATACGTTTTTTATATGATTTTTTTCTTCTTTTAACCAGTTTCAAAATCCTAGATCCCCCACCTCCCTAAAAAGCGGAAGTAAAAAGTGATCGGTCCTTTACATGAATGCATCAATTCTCAGATTCCCTAAGTTACTTCATGTAATGACAGATTTGAATACTTGACAGATTTTTAAATTTATACGTATTATGTTTCAAGAAAAAAAATTGATTTATCCTTCAAGCTTCCATATTGACTTATTAAATGACAAAAATCCATAAAAAACTTTTTAATTACTAAAAATTTCTAAGAAATCATAAATCTCATCCCAATCAAATTTCCTCAATCAAACTACAACTAATACCTGATTCAACAATATTTTGTCAGAAATTCGGCGCTATAAACGCCCTACCAAATATAGTCAAAATAACCAAATAAAGTAACAATTCTCAATACGTAGAAAATAAAAACATATTCGCCCTCGTAAAAATCTCACTTCTTTCCGATCAAATTCCATTTAATGACATCACCTCGTAAGAAGCACGAATATACCTTTTATAATACTTTTATATTTTTTTATATTTTCCCGAGAAATGATCATACGCACGCTCATGTCAATGTTCAATTATCCCTCATGAATTCCATATTTATTAACATTGAAAAAAAAAAAAATAATGAAAATAAGAGAGAGAATTTCATTGTTGCCTTGCGGGGTCTTACTTCCAATCATTTCCAATTCCATCATTAAAATCTCTCTTTTACATTTTTTTGTTCATGCTAAAGTTTAGTTGTGCTTTGCCATTGCTCGCGTGATGATCGCTCTTTTAACGCTTTACTGCTGTTGAGATATTAAATACAAAAATATTCTCATCTTCTACCTTACACACTTCTTTATAAAAAAAAAATTGAGTGATGTTCTGATTGTCAGTGAAGATATTTTGGAGCATGAATATTGATATACAGTTAGAGTTAACAGCTTCAAAAGTCGAGTTCTAAATGAATTTTAAGTGATATTAAAAATAAAATAATTGCGTCATTACATGCTCACTGTTGTGCTGTATGTACACAAACAACAACAGAGATTGAAAGCAAAAGTTGGAATACGTGCGACAACATCGCGAGAGACAACCAACCTGTTTTTTTTTCTTTACTTTTTGTGTTGTCCGCCAAAAAAGAGCATTTAAAAAATTCTATGTGGTATGTTGTTGATTATTACACAACCACATATGTGTGATAGATGTGTAGGTGGGTGAGAGTGTGATCACTGAGCTTAGTGTTGTTGACGATTGGATATAAACAAAATAAATGAAGAATTTTGCAGATTATTTGAAAGCTTGAATGTTTGGATGGCGGGTATATCAGTTTTTAATTGGATAAATGAGTGCTGATTGATTGAGTGACTTAGTGATTGAAATTTGAGTTGAATGGATTGGCAGTTATTAGGATGATGATTTTTTTTTGGTGAAGTGAATGTCTGGGATTATGATTGACTGTTATTGGAGAATTTGTGAGAAATTATATAAGAATTAAAAGGTTTCAAAATACAGGTGCGAATTTTAATTTAAAAAAAAAAAATATTTTGAAAGAATTTTGAAAAGAAAGTTTTGAATGCTCAAAAAATTCTTTTCCAGGGTATGTTGAAAATTAAAATAGCGAACGAAACAAAAATATTTTAATATGAAACTGTGGTCAAAATTTTATAAAGAAGTATAAAAAACCGATTTTGAATAATTACAAAAAATGCGCCTTATGCACTTCCATCTATTACTCATTTCAATTAAAAATGAAAAAAAACTCTGACTTGTTCTGTTTGGGTTTCAAAGATTTTTTTTCCGTCGTGTATATTCAATGTTGTTCATTTTTCGCTCGCATGAGACTTGAATGGAATTTTTAATCTCTTCTTTATGTCTTCAGCACACAAGAAGTCACAATATGTGGTGTTGTTTGCCGCTTAAAAAAATTCTTTGTTTTTTTTTCTATTTTTCATCATTTTCTTCTTCTAACAATACAGCTATGATCAGCTCTACGATACACAACCTTTAGTGCAATCAGCAATTAAATAATAAGCATGAGAAAAGAAGTAAAATAAAAGTAATAAAATTATGATGATGCAGCAAATGATGAACTGTAATTAGTGTATAGTGGAAAATTGAACTTGAGTGGAACTAAAAATAATAAAAAAAAAGAAGTTTTCTTATACCAAGAAAGCAAAGAGATCAAATCAATTAATTACAATTAAGTGCAAAAAAAATCATAAATTATCGTTAAAAAAAATGGATTTACCAAAAGGAGCAAAAATTACACACGCCGGGCTTTTGCAACACAATACGGATGGCACAACCGAGTTGCAGAAAATTACACAAGCAGGATTAGTTGCACGGTCGCCAGAAGGTACGGCTGCAAAAGGAATGAACATTCGTGGCAATGAGGATTTGTGGGTGGAAATACAAGCAAATACATTCAGAAATTGGGTTAATGAACATTTACGTGATGTTGGACTGCAAGTGAGTATTGAGACATTAAAAAATCATTTTTTTTTGGTTTTGGAAGTGTTTGCAGGGTTGGTTAAGAACTTCTGCTGTTTTTTAAGAGCGACTACTCTAAAATTACGAATCATCTACTCTGCATCATTACAATGCATTCTTCTGTCATAGTTGATTCTGTGCTAGTGTTATTTGATGATTGCCACAGACAAGTAAAGTCCATTGTTTAATTATATGCAAATATATTTATTATGACCTAATTTACACGAATTCTGAACGTTATAAATAATTTATTTTACCGAGTGACACGTGGTTTTTAGTTGGGATTTGAACTTGAAGCAAATATTAAGCATAGGAAATTTTGAATTTAAATGAGATTTACTAAATACTTCTAGGAGCCATTCATTAAATTCGTTTCGCTTAAAATTGCGATTTTTGAATCCCCCCCTCCCCAAAATGGCAAAATGGTGAAATACCCGAAAATTGTGTGTCACTCGGTCTGCTTCCTTCATTATAACTTCTTCTGTATTTAAAATCGTTTTAGTGCAAAATAAAATAATTACAATAGCTTGCACACTAATGGCTTAAGCTATTTCCATGACATTCAATTCAATTGAGTCATTACTACTGACTACACGATGATTATATATAATAAAGTAAATATTATTCATTGCTGATTTAATAAGATCAGAACTGCTGTGTAGACATTCGATCGTTTAACATTACAAGTTTATGATTAAAATCAGATTCTGGTAAATTATGTTTTGGTACGACATGTGATGATTAAAAATTAATATTTGATTATTAAGATATCCAATCTTGCCGAAAATCAAAGATTTTCAAGAATCTTAAATGTGTAAATGTTTAAGAAGTCGAAAATGAGAAGAAAAAGGTAGTCATCAGATTTTTTTTTGTACCAGCAGTTTTGGAAACAGAACTTTAAATGAGTTCTTGGAATTTTATTTTTTATTTTGTCGGTTAGAGTTTTATCTTTGTTTGCTGCATTAAAGAGGTTGTGGTGCATTCGACCGACCGGAATTCCGGCCGAAATTCCGGCCGGAATTACGGCTGAACTCAGCCGGAATTCCGGCTCATTCCGGCCGAGTTCGGCCGTAATTCCGGCTCATTCCGGCCGTAATTTCGGCCCGTTCCGGCTGAGTCATCCGGAATTTCGGCCGAACTTTACTAAAATTCCGGCCGTAATTTCGGCGGAACTTGCCGTAATTACGGCTCGTTTTTCGGAGGATTTTCTACCGGATTTACGGCTAAGTTCATTTACGATTGTGGTGCATAGGACCGACTTCTGAGAATTCTGCAGAATTTTCTGTTAAAAAATTTTTTAAAAAATTCTTCAGAAATTCTTCAGAAAACATTTCGATATAAGAAAATTTTTCAATTTTTAATTTCTTCGACTTATAATAGTTTTCCCACACTTTTTGTAAAAGGAAAAATATTAGTAAACATGTGAAAATCTTTTTGAACTGATATTGCTTTTCCAACTTTTAGTAAAAGGGAAAATATTAGTAAATATACTAAATATTTTTCAAAATTTGTAAGTATTCTTCAATTTTTTGTAAAAGGAAAAATATCTAGAAATCTCTGAAAAAATATTCAACTAGATAATCGTTTTTGACTTGGCCATTAATCCGGTGGAAAATTCGCCGAAAAACGAGCCGTAATTACGGCAAGTTCCGCCGAAATTACGGCCGGAATTTTAGTAAAGTTCGACCGAAATTCCGGATGACTCAGCCGGAACGGGCCGAAATTACGGCCGGAATCAGCCGGAATTACGGCCGAACTCAGCCGGAATTCCGGCCGGAATTTCGGCCGGAATTCCGGTCGGTCGAATGCACCAGTACCCATTAAAGAATCAGAATTAATGCATTGAGAATACTTTGAAATTCGACCGAAAATTGACATTCAAAAATTCCATGAAAACCAGGGGAATTATAGTATAAAAATGACCCGTCACGTTCAAATTATTAATTAGATTGTTCTGAGAAAATGACGGATCAAGAATTCTTGAAAAATAATTATCTCACTCTTATCTTACAGACAACTAATAATTGGAGAATTGGGAACTGATAACTCAGTTATCATGATTGAATCACCAAGAATTAAAATTTACTTTAATTTTAGTTTTTGAAGAATTATTTTTGAAATAATTCTTTATTAAAATAATAAATTGGAACAATACTTAATGAAAAAAAAATTTGAATTTTCCTATTTTTCATTTTTTTTTTCGAGTTATTATTTTTAATTAAGAGATAAAATTCACATAAAAAATTATTCGTTTGTTAAATTTATAAATCCTACGAATTTTTTGATAAAAAAATGATGACAAATGAAGATCCGCTTTGATATTCAAATTAAATGTGATAATGAAATATTTTAATGATTAGAAAAAAGAATCTTACTATTCAAATTTTTTAAATTCATTAAAATTACTAAAGATTTTGTCTCAGATTTAGAATGGTTTAAAAATCAATTTTAAAAAAAACACTCTATTTTAATTTAATTCCTTAAAAAATAGTAAAATATAAAGAAAATATTCCAAAAAATAAATATTATTTACAAAATTTATTAAACTCATTAGCATACATTCAATCATGCAAAAACTTAAAATGACATAATTTCTGTATTAAAAATTAAAAATAACTGAAAATATCGTGAGAAAATTATCGTGTGGCATACTGGATTTGCTAGAATTTGTCTATTCTGTGGGTGGAAAACATTTGCAAATGGCTTATTGGCAGCTGATCTATTTTAACATTGAATATCCATTTTTTCAAACAGTTTTCGTTTATTTTCTGATTTTAGTGTCAAATAATTTTGTTTTTGTGTGAATTTCAAAATGAAAATTGACAGAATCTTATTTGGTAGTAAAATGATGCAAAAATACCAGAAAATCTAGATTTAACTCAACATATGTCCACCCAATGTCAAATTACGAAAATAACTGCCAACCTTTCTATCTTAATCTCACAATTCTCGTAAAATAAAAACATAAAATCCACCAAATTAAGCCTAAAACTATTAAACCTCAAAATTTACTTAATTAAAATCCCCAAAAAATCAAATTAATAATCTGCAAAAAGAAAACATCAGCACGGCTACAGCAGCTGAGTAAAAAAAAATCGCCAAATAACACAGCAAAGAGTGAGTCAAGGTTAATGGCAATTGGAAGTGAGTGAGAAAATAAGAAAACCTACACAATCAAATAAAATTATTCCACCTTTAAAAATGTATCAAACTGCGATACTAAAAAAATTCAGATTCTAATGCAATCGTGATTGAATTGATTGAGAGTGATTTTACTTTTTTGCTGGAAATTAATTTTGTGGGGGGTTTTCCTTGTAGTAAAACATGTAAAATCATGTTCTTTTAATTTCATTCGTTTTTTTTTGTAAAAATTTAAAACAAACTTTATAAAAAAAAAATTTACAGATTTTAAGAATTTTTCATTCACTTTTAAGATTTCAAATCAAATTTCGAAATTTTTTAAAAAAATTTTCCCACAAAAATTGAATTTTGAAAAATTTTCCCGCCAAAAATAGCAACCTTCCCCCAAAACCATAACCATCTTCCAATTCTCACAAAATCATCCTAAAATTCTAACTATCTCATTTTTTCCTTTCTCATCCATTAGGTAACCGATCTATCTGTCGATTTCTGCGATGGAACATCTCTATGTGCCTTAGTCGAGTCATTACAGAAACGTAAATTAAAGCCGTCATGGAATAAAAGACCGCAAAACCAACATCATTACTTAGAAAATGCCACAACTGCATTAAATGCAATCGAAGCCGATCACATAAAATTGGTCAATATTGGTAATGTTGACATCATAAATGGCAATCTTAAGCTGATTCTCGGCCTCATATGGTCATTAATTGTACGATATCAAATTGGACGAAGTAAATTCCCGCCAAGAAAATTAATGTTGGCATGGTTGCAAGCTGCTTTACCGGAATGTCGTGTTTCGAATCTTACAACAGATTGGAATAGTGGAGTTTTACTGTCAGCATTATTGGATTATTGTGAGCCTGGTATGTATTATACTTATGATTGCAATAATTTTATGTCATACTTATGTCAATTAACTTCCTTTTTAAGGTCTATTTTCACACTGGCGTTCACTTGATCCAAATCAGGCTGTCAGAAATTGTGAAAATGCCATGAATATTGCTCATCGTGAATTTGGTGTACCAAAGGTTTTAGAACCAGAATATTTAGCATCGCCGTGGTTAGATGAGCTCTCAGGAATGACTTATTTGTCTTACTTCATGAAGCCTGATGGTCCAGGGTACAATGCAACCAAACGTTGGGTTAATAGTCAAATTAAAGTGCCAGTTCACAATTTTACGGTAAGTACTCATTTTTGATGTTCATATGAAGTTTATTGATGCTCAAAAATTCCCCATTTGTAGACCGACTGGAATGATGGTCGAGTATTTTGTGAAATCATCAAAGGTCTCGGTGGAAATGCACCAGCACCAGAGAAAATGAGCAGTGATCCAGCAATGTGGGAGAGTAATATGAAGAAGGCAATTGATGCAGGCAACAGATTTGGTATCAAGCCTGTAATGTCACCAAAAGAAATGACAAGTCCAGAAGTTGAACATTTAGCCATTATGGCTTATGCAACACACTTACAATGGGTGACACCGAGACCACCATTAGCTGATATGGTTGCTGTACATCTACAAAGTACCAGTGGACGTGTTGCAGAACCAACTTACTTTAGAATTGAAGTACTGTCAAAGGATGTTGATCCATCAAAAATGAAAGTTTATGTTGTAGCTCCACACGACAAAGGAGTTGCAACATTGATAAAATTGAATCAGCATGGTGAAGGAACTTTCATACCTGATATTTATGGCATGCATGAGATTCTTATTGAAATTGGAGATGACAGACTTGGTGGTCATTTCTTCCGTGTCATGCCACGATTAATTCAAGTCAAACCACCAGGAATGGCACCATGTGCATTAGGAAGTTTAGTGGAAGTTCTTGTAAATGCAACCGGAGCGCCAAGATCAGAAGATATTCTTGTTACTGCATATTCTCCATCCGGTCGTCCTCTTAAATGTCCATTAAAGAAGGTAGATGAAGGACATAGTGCCATATTCAAACCAGACGAAGCAGGAATTTGGGACATTGCAATAACATATCAAGGAAATCATATTCAAGGAAGTCCATACACATGTTCAGTATTTGATCCAAGTGGTGTCTCTGTACACGGATTGGACGGTGCCATGCCATTTAAAGCTCATGCATTTGAGATTGATGCACGCGGTGTCGGTGTCAATGGTGAACTTCATGTCGATATTGTGTGTGAGAAACGATCAGTTGTCTGTGCTGTTGAGAAACTGCTTGAAAACAAATATCGAGTCACATTTATGCCAAGACAGAATGGAAAGCATCGTGTTTATGTCTATTTTAATGGATATGATGTCCGAGGATCGCCATTTATCATGAGAGTTGGTACAAAAGGACGATCTGGAAAGACCAGAAGTAGTCCAAGTCATGAAAGTGCAAGATTAAGATCGGAAAGTCCATCGATGCATTTCAATACATCAATGTTGAAAAATGAACATGTCAGACGTGAACTTTACTCTCCACAAAATGTCAGAAAATCTGGCTCATATTCACCGCAATTATCGCCAACATACAATGAGGAACGATATGAAATAAAGTCTAAACCACAATTGTCACCATCATATGGTGAAGATCGGTATGAAATTAAAACAAGCAAGCAAATTTATTCATCACCAAGGTTAACATCACCCACGCGTCTTGGATCGCCTGGGAGAGATTTATATAGTCCAAAATTAGTTGATGATCAGCAACACGGATACTCGACAGTATTTAAGAACGAATTTCGCAAGGAAATAAGAAAGAGTCAAAGCCCATCATTGGATTATGGAAGTCGAGATGTAACTGATACTTATTCGAAGAAAAATGTATCAAAGACAAATCTGACGAAAGATGAAGGATTATACAGTACATCGTTTTACTCAAAGTTGAAGAATGATAGCACTTACGGTAGAAAAAGTGATTCACCCACACTCATGTCAAGTCCCATAAATGTAAGTTACTTTTTGTGTCTTTAATTTGTTAATTAGCATGTAGAAGTGTCTACTGAATTTTTGTTGCTGTTAAATACTACTTAGACTTTAGATCTATAAAACATCTTGTTTAATTTTAGATGCGAGCAAGTCCAGTAGTCAGAAGCCCTCTGACAGTCAATACAAGTTACGAAAGACGAGCAACTAGTCCGAGAAATTTTGCATCATCGCCATCACCACGTTTGACAAGTGAATCTCCGGTTCGTACATTATTGAACACGTCTACATCGTCAATATCAAATTCTGCATCCAAGCTTAATAGCGAAACATATCGTGTTACACAACATACATATCGATCAACAATCAATCAAAATGCTAGTCCGATTCCGCAAATTAAAACGACAACAACGGAAGGAATTGATTATTCATCAAATATATCACCGGTTAAAGTCGGAGCAGGACGTCGAGATAGCTGGGATGTATTGAATAAGACTAAGCATATGTTTTCGAATAATTCACTTGAATCATTGGCAAAATTAACGGAAGAACAACTGGATACAAATTTGTCATATGATCGATCAGCTGTTGATACTGAAACGCATACAAATACACAATTTAATAAATTTTCATTATCAGACTCGTCATATAAAGAACGTAATGAAAAGTATGTAACAAAAACCAGTTCAAATGATTACGGATATTCAACATCGGCAACTAAATTTTTGCCAATTGATGAAGATGTTGAAGGTGCAAAATCAATTCGTGTGAGTAACAAGCCTGACGGATATTTGGGGCAACCATTTGAGTTTGAAAGTAAGGATGATTAGTGCATGCAAGTGAAAGGAAAATTAAATTACTAATTATTTGTATTTTGTATTGCAGTCGATGGTTCACGTGCAGGCTCAGGAAATCTCGAAATTCTCGTCAATGGCGGTCGTGTGACTTCAAGTGTTCGTGCACTTGGTGGACAACGATTTGTTGCTAGCTTTACACCACATGAAACTGGCATTCATACTGTTCAAATTACATTCAACGGCGAAACCGTACCCGGTAAGTTTTTTTTCTTTCTACCTGTAATTTTATGATCACTGACTGTATGTTGACACATACACCTGTAGATATTTGTTGATGTGTGAGAGAATTCAACAAGTTTTTGTCTTCAATTGTTATTCTCTCTTTTACTCATATTTTTATTTGCTTTGTTATTGGAGCGGTTTTGTTAATGATGTAGGGAGAAGTATTGTGCAGTTTGTCTGGTTGGAAAGATTTTTTTTTTGCACAATCTTTTTAATTGTTCTCGAACACATTTTTTGTGATATATGTAAGGGTCATTAAATCTTTTATTTTTAATTGAGTAGTGAAAGGGGTTTAGTCATGGAGGGTCCAAGGGAGTCCGGACCTCACCTCTCAGAAAAGAATTTTGGTTATACCCCTGAGTAGTGAAATTTTTGGCTACACTTATGAGTAGCGATTAACTTTGTTATAGTCAAGGGTATATCCCAGAATTAAAATATAAGAAATTCTAATTTTTACATCACATTTGGGGACCATCTTACACATGTTGATCATCACTGATCTAGACAAAAATTTCATTACTTCAACAACCTCCACCATTTTGAGAACCAATTAAAATTTTAAAAATTTTTAACATATCTACAGAGTTATAAATTATGCGCTCTATCTCCTCACCCACTATACCTAACAACAGCCAACTCTCTACATTTTGGTATTTCCTTTCATTTCTTCTTTCATTCGATCGCTCACAACAACAAAACTTTAAAAAAATTTCTCATTTTCTCTCATTTTGCTGTTTTTAACTTCTTGCAAGAAGAAATTTTATTTCCATTTTTGAGTTGAGTTTACTTTTAGATTTCGTCGCGATCGGTTGAATTTTTTGTTTTGTTTATCGTTTAGTGTTGTTTAAAAATATATTTTTTAATAATTTTTTTTTCATAAAAGAAAAGAAAAAGTTTTTTTGTGTGTGCACCGCGGAATTCTTCCAGAAAAGAAAAAAAATATTATAATCTATACAAGATTGTTGTGTAGGCAATAAAAAAAGTTAATATTCAGAATATCAAGCAAGAAAAAAAGAAGGTGTGTAGCCATCTTTAAAAGCGATGACGTGACAATTTCTGTGCAGATTTTAAGGGCTGATAAAATAAAATCAAAAATAAGTTGTGAAATTTGTGTAACAAAAAATATTTTTTTTTGCATGATTAAGGAAAAGAAATAAAATTTTTTGAAAGCAAATTGTTAGTGAACTTCCCATAAGTGTGTGAAATTGAATCGAATAAGCAATTAACCTTGCCTGGAAAAAATATATATACACAAACTTTTATTTTTTATTATAAAAAGGTAAAAATACAATGCAATTTTTTAAAAATTTAATTTGTGAGATGAAAATATTTTTGTATTTTCTCTCGATATATGTTCACACATCTCAATCGAGTCTATACTCTGTGTATGCTGTTTTTGGTACATTCACATTTGACACAAATTCCTTTCATTGAGTAAAAGGCCCCGAAATAAAGCAAATGAAATGAAATACTACACAACATAAAAAAAAAAATATGAAAAAAACTGAGAGAAACCAACTCAGAAAAAAATTCATTGAAGAAAGTGAGCATTGTTGCTGCTTTTTTTCGATTTTATTTTTATTATTAATTTACATATGGACGGAATATTTTTTTAAGCAGTCAATTATGAATATTTTTTTTGTTAAAAATGAAAGACGTCAAACTAGTTTAGTCGATAATAAAAATAAAATATTCGATGGAATTTTTGCAAAAAGAGGAAAGAGAAAAGTGACAGAAGAATTGAAAGAGTTGGACAAGAAATAATGAAAATATTTTGACAGTAAAGAAAACATGACAAGTGTATTTAGGAACTTTGGCGCCTGTTAGAAATTCTATTAGGAATTATTTTCGGTTTTGTGGTTTTTTGATGGATTTGTTATTTGCAGCTGGATAATGGATAGATATAGAATTATTGATTTGATATTTGAAGGAGAGTTGAGGGATAAATTAAGCATGAATTAGAGAAATAATTCAAAATTTAATGAAAATTAATTGATTGATTTTTCAAAAATAATAATTATAGAAAAAAATTTGAAACATATCAAAATTTATTTTTTGAAATATTTTCTATGATTTCAGTGAAATTTCAGTGATTAAATTTTTGTAATTTAGTTTTAATGGAAATTTTTGAGATACCAAATTGTAATCGAATTTTAGAAACATTTTTGGAACCTCTTGCAAAAAACCACAAATCAATCGATTTTTCTAAATTATTAAAAAAAGTTAGGTTCTTAAAAAAATTATCCAACGGATATCTTGATTAGCCTGAACATCATTTTGTTCATCACAAAATCTGACACAAAATTAATACTTTTCGCTTAAAACTCACAGATTGAGCAGTAAATTCCTTTACTCAAATTCATCAAAAAATCATCAAAATCAACTCTTCTGCAACAAGCCCAAACGCAACAAACTATGTTTATAATCAACCAGAGAATCTCTCATTTCCTCTCATAACTCAAACCATCAATAGATTTAATCACATTTGAAATTTCAAAAAAAGTATACAAAAATATAATTTTTAACATGATTTTTTCCACTTATCGTTTACCTCACATTTCTAATCGTGTTCTGTTAAGCCCACGAAAAGGCACCATAACTACCAATTTCCCGTATTATTTTTTTTTGTTAAAACGCATGCATTCGGTCAAAGACTTGCAAAAACTGTATGCTTTTTTGCCATTTCTCTCTCTCAATCTTCTTATTATACATCATGTCTGCAATTGTGGTGAAAGTGTAAAAAAAATTTCATTTTCATTATTCCACAATCGATGAGCTTTTATTATTTTTTTTTTCTTCAACGCACAATGTTACTCACTTTTTATTACACGTTATGAGAGTACAATGATATGTAATTTAATAGTAATGCATAAGAATACGATTTTCTCATCATTTAACATTTACTTGCGCTTGAGATAGATGCATGTAATTTTTTATATAAATGACATGATAGCTTTGCGTTTTAATGACTAATTTGAAGAGTTATGGTGATATGTAAAGTGTTAGAAAACAGTTTGGAATGTAAAATGCATCAATTATTGATTACGATGCGGTTTTGAGATTGGCGGATGTGTTTAGTAATAGTAAATAATGTTGCATGATTGCTGGCGATTTTTTGTGATGCAAAAAAAATCTTTTGGAGATTGTGATGAGAATTTAAAGTATGTAGGTATGCTAAACGTTATCAAAAACTTAATTTGAGATTGGATTGCTGAAGATTTTTATGATTGGTGAAATTTTTGTAATGCAATTTGATTTTTGGGGGATTTTAATGACAAATGTTCAAAATTCTAGGAAAGTAATTGAACGCTTTTGCCGAAGAACGTGATATAAAAAAACGGTCGTTTTCAATTTGAAAATTGTTGACCGATTTTTGCAAAACACTAAGTTAAAAATTTTTGTTTACTAAGTAAAATTTAATTTTTCATGCTTCAATATTATTCATTTCACATTTTAAATTATTATTGTAATAAAATTAAAGCATGACAAAATGAATTTTACTTAGTAAACAAAAATTTTTAACTTTGTGTTTTGCAAAAATCGGTCAACAATTTTCAAATTCAAAACGACCGTTTTTTTATATCACGTTCTTCGGCAAAAGTGTTCAATTCCAAACCATTTCAAAAAATTGCAATAAACTTTTCATAACCTTAAACAAAAAATCCCAACTTTCTCAATTTTTATTTCTTTCAAAAAATGTAAAATTTTCACTTTTGTCCTCATCTCTCTCAATCTCGACATCACATCTGAATTTATCTTTGTAAATGCATAAATACCTACACGTTGACATTGAAATGAGAAAAGAAAAAAAATTCAAAGAATGACAATAAATGCATGATAAGTTACGGTTCGCTCATACTTAATGAGCTTTTACTGCACACATGACTCGATTGTATATTTCCCGAAAAACAGGTTTTAATATTCAGTGATAAATTCATTTGCTTTTTTACTGTTTGAATTTCGGATTAGAATGGATGATAGAATTAGTTGAGTAATGATAAGATGGAGATTGGAATATAAGATAGACAAGATTGTAAAGTGTAATTTGAGAGATTAAAGTCATTGAAGATTAATTAATTGAAGGTAGAATAAATAGCAGTTGATATGAATTTTCTGATCTGTAATTATTTTGAATCAAATGTAGAAGGTTCGTTAAGTCATGAACACGCCTTTTAAACTTGATCTTCTAATGAGTTTGAAAATTATTTCAGAGAGAAAAAAGCCATAGATATTTATCTTTTTTAATTGACTATTAGACATTAGTTATTTCGAAAAATTTAATTATTAAAAATGAAAAGATCGTCAAAGTGACCAAAATGGTTACAAAACTTAAATTTTGTAAAATGTTAAAACTTTGCAAAACTCTTATAATTTTTAAAATTTTACAATTTTCTGTTTATGAAAATAAAAAGCATAGAAAAATTCTGAGTTTAACTTTAAAAATTCATAGCCACAAAATTATTTAATTTTGATTGAATTTAAAATTGATTTTTAAAAACCAGATTTTAAATGTCAAAATGCAGTTTTTTCATTCAAATGTCAAATGAATAAGAAGTAAATTTGTGCATCTTACTTTAAATGTAAATATTTATAAAGAATTTAGTAAATTTATGCATTATTTTCATGAATAATTTACTTCCTAGAATAACTCAATTCAACAACATAAATCCATCAAATAATTCATACCAACTTGCAAAAAATAACCTCAAAACTATTTTAATTACCATGCAAAATTTTGCATATACACTCCCGATGCCAAACCTTCTTCTCAATTAAATTCCTCAACAAAACATCTGAAGGCAATTCTTACTGTTGTGTCCTATCGGAGCTTAATATCGCTCAAATAAATAAATAATCTTATGCTCGGTCTTCTTACTTCAATACACTTTATTCTACTAAAAATCCGGTATATAAAGTCCGGTTTAAATTCAAATATAAAAGCCGTTAAGAAACCGTTACAATCATAATTCAATCCATGACATTCCTCCCTTCCTTTAAAGTAGATGATAGACTTCATACTCGTTCAGTTTAGTTGGTGCTTCGGGAATGACTGGTGAGGCGTCTACTATGGCTGAAGCTGGTTTATCTTGGATGTTTACCTCTTGCTCTGGAATCTTGAAGAAAGGATTAGCAGAAGAGATTTTCTTTAAATGTCCCACATAGCGATCGTTAACAACTCCAGTTTCGATATTTTCCACTTTAACTTTTGTTCCACTTCTTTCAATCACTTGATGATGCTGTGGATCAAAATTGGTATCAATCTTGTTTTTCTTCATGAACTTCTTAACAACTACAGTATCTCCCACATTGATATTGATTCGTTTTGCTTTCTTGTTAGCCTTTTCCTTTCCTTTAATTTTGTTTTTAATGTCTGTTTCTCTCAAATTCCTGTCATTATTTCAATCTCTATATATCGTGAATAATAGTCAATAACTACTAAAATGTACTCCTTTGATGGCAAGTCGGTGCTAATAATGGGTTCAAATTGATCCGTTGTGGAGACAAGTGTGTATCCAAAACAATTTGTGACATATTGCTCTATCCTTTTATCCATAAATGGGAACCACACACGCTCTCTTAAATGTTTCTTTAATTTTACCATTCCTAAATGTCCTTCATCTGCCAACGCTATTGTTTGAGTTTGCAGCTTCTTTGGAATCACCATTCGAGATCCTCTAAACAATATTCCGTCTTCAAAGGTTAGTTCTGTCAATATCAGCTTGTATCTCCACAATTCTTTACTCCAATCATCACTTAAATGTTTTATAACTTCTTGTATTTCTATGTCATCCTTTGTTGCATTTCTAATTTTATTTAATGATCAGGAACTAATGTCACTAAATATAGAATTTATGACAGTTTCACAGGAATCGAAGTTTTCTATTTCCTTATTTTCTTTTTCCAATAATCTTGAAAATGGATCAGCTATGTTATTCTTTCCTGTAACATATTGAATCTTATATGAATAGCTTTGAAGTCTTAAAACCCATCGTTCAATTCGTAGACATGGTTTGGATGTAGCATTAAAGATGTATGTCAATGGTCGATGATCAGTTAAAATCGTGAACTCAATTCCACATAAGAAGAAATCAAATCTTTCCACTCCCCCAAACAATTTCTAAAGCTTCCTTCTCTATCTGGGCATATCCCTTTCCTGTGTCTGATAGAGTCTGCATAAGCACATATTCGAAACTGTTCATTTTGTTTCTGTACCACAACTGCACCCAGTCCAACTGGACTTGCGTCCGTAAATAAATACGTTGGGATCAAATAATGCTAACGCTTCTTGTTTTCCAATAATACTTTTAATCTTCATGAATGCTTCTTGATGATGTTCCATCCATTCAAACTTGTGTCCTTTTCTAGTCAACTCATTTAAAGCATGAGATATTGTCGACAAATGAGGAATATACTTGCTCACATGTGAAATTAGTCCCAAAAAGCTGCTTAACTCATCCACCGTCTTTGGTGTACGAAAATTCGTTATGCTGTCGATTTTATCTTGACTGACTTTTAATGCCATTTTGAGTTATATGAAATCCCAAGAAATCCAACTCAGTCATGCTGAATAAACATTTACTTGTGTTGAGTTTTACGTTATAATTCTCTAATCGTTTCTTTAGTAACACCAGTCTTGCTTCATGTTGCGAATGAGTTTTAGCAAACACAATAATGTCATCAATATAAATCAAAACCCTTCTAATCCTCTTATGATAAATTCCATCACCTTTTGAAAAATTTCAGGAGCTGAGCTTAATCCGAATAATAATCTTTTATAACGCATCAATCCTATCGGAGTTATAAATGTTGTAATATGTCTACAATCTTCGTCTAGTTCCAACTGATGATAAGCTTGTTTAATGTCTAGTTTTGAAAATATTTTGCATCCCAACAACTTATGTGAAAGTTCTTCAAATGTTGGCAATGGATAATGTTCTCGCAATACGGCTTTATTTACTTGTCTCATATCTATACAGATCCTCAAATCATCATTCTTGGGGACAATAACCATTGGTGAGATCCATTGAGCTGGATGATTTACATATTCAATTATGTCCTGTTCAAGCATTTCATTTAATTTTAATACCACTCTTTTCTCAAGTGCTATAGGAATTCTTCTGTAAGGTTGAATAACAGGTTTAACTGATCTATCAATGTGTATATATGCTTTAACATCACGTAATTTCGGGAATGTTTCCTCTTTCTTCATTTTGATCAACTGCAATCGTTCAGCAGTTTCACCACTTAATAAAGATCGTTGGCCATTCTTAATAATATAAAACCAATCATCAAGTTGCTTTCCATCAATTTCAATCTTCATTTTTATGCGTCCTAAGACATGTAAACAATCAACACTTCCATAAGCTTTAAATGTTTTATCAGTTCCAATCAATTGTTGTTGTATGATAAATTTGCTTGCGAACCGTTTCCAATCATTTTCACCAATAATATTTGCTGATGATCCCGTATCAATTATAAAATTCAATGAAATTCCACCAACTATGCAATTAACTTCGGTGCCAGCATTGATATTAAACACAATCTCACTGTTATCGTATACATCCTCTTCACAAGTAACATTTCTAATGATTGATGCTGTTCGTGGCCTGTATCTCTCATCACGGTTCAATTGAATTTGATTCGATGATTCCCCATTATGCTTTAATTTCTTACAACATTCTACAGCAAAATGACCAACTTTTTTACAAATTCCACATTGTTTGTTCTTGGCTGGACAATTGAAACTTTTTGCACGATGTCCTCTCTTTCCACATGCATAACAATCAAATTCTTGTGGACGTTTTTGACTATAAATGGCATTGACATTTTCTGGAGCTGCTTCTGTGTCGTACGACTTAATTTGTTTTTGGACCATTTCATTTGCCGATATCATTGCTTGAATTTCTTCCAAATTGAAATTTCCTTTCAATATTTTTCTTCTTCAACTCATTTTCTTTCATCTTCTCTACGACTTGATCTACAATCATCCAATCTATCTGATCTCCAAAATCACAAAACTCAGCTTGTTTCTTTAATCTCAAAACGAAACTCTCAATCTTTTCCCCAACATCTCGTTCTAGTTTACGAAAAACTGATCGTTCATAAATTCTCGATACTTTTGCAAATAATAACTGTTCAGTTTACGTACAGCCCTTTGATATGCATCAGACACATAATCAGCATTATCATCGTCTTGTTCTAAGACCTTTTGAATGTCATCTTTTCCATAATATAATAAATGTGTTCTCTTTACATCTGGATCTTCAATATTCTTGACTTTCAAGTAAAGCTCAAACTGTTTTAGCCATTTTTTCCATCTCACTCCTGCTGATCCTTCAGCATTCTCTTTAAATGGTTGTAACTGAATCGAATCAAACCAGTCAACCTACAAATAACCAAAGATTTCCAATTAAAATCTTGTCAACTCAATAATTCTTATATCTTTTCCACAGTGGCCTCATTTGCCTTTAAACTTCATTCTTAATGGCCTCTTTTGCCTCTCAATACTTATATCTGACATCATCCGTCTCAATAAGCTACTTATTTTCTCTTACTTCTGACATCATCCGTCTCAGTAAATTATCTCACTTTCCTAAAATCTGACATCATCCGTCTCATTTAGGCTACTTATTTCCTCTTACTTCTTTTCAGTAAGGAATCATCTTCCTAAAATCTGACATCACCGTCTCATTTAGGCTACTTATTTCCTCTTACTTCTTTTCAGTAAGGAATCATCTTCCTAAAATCTGACATCACCGTCTCATTTAGGCTACTTATTTCCTCTTACTTCTTTTCAGTAAGGAATCATCTTCCTAAAATCTGACATCACCGTCTCATTTAGGCTACTTATTTCCTCTTACTTCTGACATCATCCGTCTCAGTAAGGAATTCATTCTCATAATTAACCTCTAATTTTTCTAACATAAATTTTCACAAATTCCTTCTATTTTCACATTTTTAACTTACTAAATCATTTATTAATTGTATGTTTCATCTCATTTTAATGTTTTAAAGCTTTTAAATTAAGGAATTTAATCATTTAAACTTTTCTAAAGCATGTTTTTTCACACAATTTTTTAGTTTTCACTTTTCACTAATTTTATAAGTTTTAATAACTTACATTCATGTTTATTGTGCTGTAATTAAGTTCATCTCGTCCTCGTCGCCAATGTTGTGTCCTATCGGAGCTTAATATCGCTCAAATAAATAAATAATCTTATGCTCGGTCTTCTTACTTCAATACACTTTATTCTACTAAAAATCCGGTATATAAAGTCCGGTTTAAATTCAAATATAAAAGCCGTTAAGAAACCGTTACAATCATAATTCAATCCATGACACTTACATACAAACCTACAATTCCACTGTCAAGAATAATTTTATTTTTACATTAAATGTAGGCAGTCGACTACTCCCGTTAGTCCAAAAGCGAAATAATGAAAAAAATTCTTGCGTGTTAAATTTATAATAGAAATATATCTTCATCGCAAAATGTCAAGCATGAAATCGATTCAGCACTTTTTTTTTGTTTTGCTGCCAATCGCTAATAAACAGAGATCGAAGTCGCTTAGCTCGGCGGCTAAAAATCGGCTTAGTAAGCCGATATTCTAAGCCGGCTAAAGATTCGGCTTACGTAAGCCGATCTGTAAGCTCGGCTTAGAAAACGGCTTACGTAAGCCGATTTGTAAGCCGAGCTTAGAAATCGGCTTACGTAAGCCGATTTAATAACCGAGCTTAAAATCGGCTTACGTAAACCATTTTAACCGACGGCTAACATAACCGATGCAATTTCATACAAAAATTTCTGTAAAAATATGTGTGAAAATCAATTGGGAAAATTTGCTATTCCGAGGAATTTTTCATCTCAAATAAGAAAATCAATGTGAAAAATGGCTTTTCCGAGGGGTTTTTCATCTCAAATAAGAAAATCAATGCGAAAAACGGCTTTTCCGAGAGGTTTTTCATCCCAAATAAGAAAATAAATGCGAAAACGGCTTTTCCGAGGGGTTTTTCATCCCAAATAAAAAAATCAACGCGAAAAATGGCATTTCTGAGGGGTTTTCATCCCAAATAAGAAAATAAACGCGAAAAATGGCTTTTCCGAGGGGTTTTTCATCCCAAATAAGAAAATAAATGCGAAAAACGGCTTTTCCGAGGGGTTTTTCATCCCAAATAAGAAAGTAAACGCGAAAAATGGCATTTCTGAGGGGTTTTTCATCCCAAATAAGAAAATCAACGCGAAAAATCGCTTTTCTGAGGGGTTTTTAATCTCATATAAGAAAATTGAAATATTAAAAAATTTGAAATTTAATGAAAAACACCTCAGAAAAGCTTAATTTTCTTAATTGAGATGAAAAACCTCTCAGAAAAATTTTCGACCATTTTCTTTATTTGAGAAAAACCTCGGAAAAATTTCATTTTCACATTGATTTTCTTATTTGAGATGAAAAATTCCTCGGAATAGCAAATTTTCCCAATTGATTTTCACACATATTTTTACAGAAATTTTTGTATGAAATTGCATCGGCTTAGCCGTCGGCTAAAAAAATGGCTTACGTAAGCCGATTTCTAAGCTCGGCCGAGCTTACAGATCGGCTTACGTAAGCCGAATCTTTAGCCGGCTTAGAAATCGGCTTACGTAAGCCGATTTTGCAGCCGCCGCCGGCTTAAAAGTCGGCGGCTTCGATCTCTGCTAATAAAGATTCTGCCATGATCCATGAAAGAGAAAAAATAATAAAGTCAAAGGCCTTACCGTTCTCGATCTACTTTTAACAATGAATTACAATTCAATTATGCTATTTTTTCTGCAGAACAACACAATAGAATTCAATGCGGGCATTAGAAACAAACCCAACATAAAAAAAAAAAATTAAATATGAGAGATGAAACTGAAATAATAGAAAGTTCAGATGTTTTGTTGTTGAGGCAATTAAAAAGAATCAAAGTTTAAATTAGGTCTCATTAAAAGTTAATTATCTCGCACTCACTCACTTATTTGATTGCTTACTTACACATTTAAGTTGATGTTCGAAAAAAATCAGGGTTGGGCATGTTGCTGGTTATAGAATAGATCCCAGTGATGGAAACTTGATGCGCTTTGGGACAGAGCTAGAAAAATTTAAGAATTTTTATGAACAATGTGGAGTGTCCAATTTTAGTTACAATATGACCTAAAAGTCTAAAGTTTGCCCAGGAGTTTGCCGCGATCCAAAAAAAGTTGGCCACCTATTCAATAAAGGTTCGTACATTCAATACGTTACACTTTTCGAAATTTTTTTCACCTCAGGGTCGTCGGCAGGAAAAGGAAGGTTTGCAAGGTTTACACTAGATATTATTGAACTTTTTAGATCTTAACCAAAAATAGTCGAAAAATACCAAGAACTCTCTTCAAAAAAATTCCTGGCTACACCACTGCTTCACCTCCCTTTACGTACTAAGTGAACAGCCCCTTGGCACATAATTTATTTTTGACATTATTGTGCCTTATTTTGATAAATGTGATCTTTAATTTAAATAAACCCCCAAGCTATATTTTCAACACCTCAAATTTCCAAATAAGTCCCCAACCCTGCCAAAAAGACTCACAAAAAATTGAGCTCATCATTATCATCATCATTGGCGTATTTAGTACGTAAATTTTTTCGTTGTTCTTTTATTTTTTCGGTGTGGCAATGAATGAAAAAAAAATTGCTTACTTGTTTAGTTATTGTTAAGTGTCTGTCTTTGTTGAATGTTAATGATGAATTTTTCACTTTTTTTCATGAAAAACAATTTTGTTTGATCTGCATTTAAATGTGCTGCTTCATTCTAAATAAAAAGAGAAAAGAAAAAAATGAAGTGTAGAAATAAGAAAATTTTTTGTGAGTATTTTCTTTCTTAATTTTTGAGTGCTTCTGACTAAATAGGTGGCACAAATTTTTCTTTTGATATGAATTTTGTGAATTGTGAATTGGGAATTATACAACAATGAGCTAGTTTTAGTTTTTGTTGAAAAATTTTTGGTGTAATGTAATTAAAAGATGAGTTATTTTTAAATTTAATTAGTGCAGAGAATCTTGTTAACTTAAAACCTAAAAAAATTTAGGTCCACAAGAAGTATATTTGAAAAAGATTTTAGAATGCGTAAAATGCATAATTTTAAAAGTTTCGAACGTTCTTGTTCAATTTACATCAAATTCTATAATTCTAACATCAGTTCAACAATCTTCTTACAAACTCAGATTAACCTCAATCCATCACTATTCTAGTAAGATTTACAATCAATTCAATTCCTCATTCTCTTGTTAATCGCGTTTAGCAGAAAATAAGTATTTTTTCCATTTGTTGCATAACTTCTTTTCCACTAACTTACAAACTATTTATTTCTCTTTATAAATACATAAATAACTTTTGAATCTATTTTAACGGAATAAGATGCTTTTCATCCATGAAATAAAATATAAAAAAACATCTGCAGCATTTCTTTTTCCTCTTATCTCTTACATAATATGCAATTCTAATCACGCAACAAATTGAATATGGCAAAAAAATGAAAAAAAAAAAATTCTTCAACACCGTCTATTACGGAATTTGCTAATGATGTGAAATTGCCGTTATGTCTCATAACAGAGAAAAGTACTTTTTTATCATTTCATATTGTGCGAAATTAGTTTGTGTATGGAGAAAAAAAAAATAAATTTCAAGTAAAATAACTAATAACAAAACAGTTAAAAGTTGTAAATAAAAAGTATTGCGTGTAGCGGCTTTAAATGTACGTAGAAGGGTACAAAAAATTTCTTTTATGTCAATATTGTTAGACTTACTGTTACTAATGTGATTTCAAGTTTTTATAACAGTGTCCAGAGTCTATTTTAGTTTGAGAAAATTGACTTCAGGTATTTCTCAGGAAATTTTGCAGAAAATGTGAATTTTAATTTGAAAATTGCTTCAGGATTGAAAGCATTAAAATTTTTGTTAAAAATTACTCAAAAATTCATAATTTGATTATTATGTAAAAAGCAAAAAATCATAGCAATTTCTAACAAAAGCATAATAAAAATTTATTTTAAATAATGTTAAAAGCACTTAGGTTCCAAAGTTGAATTTTATGACAGGAAAAATTCTTGTGAGATGAATAAATTTAAAAAAATTACAAAAGTCCTCGTTTATATCGAGGGACTTCAGCGCATTTTTGACGCAGCGATTAGCAATTGATTAAATAGAAAAGAATGTCGAGTTTTAAAACTCTATTGTTGTTTCTTTAATCATAATTCATTTCAATAAAAAGTTTAAAACTAAAGATCAAAATTCATTTAAAATTGATTTTTATAATGTTCAATGCAAATAATAGCTTTACGATTTACCGGTTTTTTGAAATTCAAAATTTTCCATTAGCGAAAAATTTAAATTTCTGAACACATCCATTATTTTTCAAATTTCTAAACGCACTTATATTTGTTTTGTATGAAAAAATTAAATGTTAATTAATTAAGGTGTATAAAAGAAAAAAATTTAATCCGAAATAACGGTCAAAAAAATTTCAAATTTTTTAACGGTTAGAAAAAAATCAAACTTATCATCAGCATAGCTTTGCCCTGCATTGTTTACATTTTTTTTTGAAATAAAAAATCTATGAATTAAGCTATTTAATGAGTGTTTTTTGACTTTTCAATTTAAACGGCGGGAATAAAAACATTCAATGAAGCTATTAAAACAATTCCGAGCTTGCTACGAAGTCTAGATCAAGAGATAATTGGGACCCGAACGACCGAACGACCGAACGACCGAACGACCGAACGACCGAACGACCGAACGACCGAACGACCGATCAAAGTGCATGATTGAGCTTCCTTTTTGAAAACAAGTTTTCAAAAATGCGCTAAAAAATACATTTGAATATTGCTGCTAAAATTACTAAGTGTCAAATTTTCAAAAATAGCAAGTCCAATGTGACAGTAGAAATTTTGAAACTTTTTTTTTTGCTGATTGGCTTTAAAGTTATAACTTTCTTAAGTTTGTCTCAATATTAATGAAAAAAAAAAAAATAAACGACAAATAAAAATACGGCCTCGCCGAAAAATTGAGGAATTCAAAGTAACGGTTTTTTGAAATTCAAATTGTGACAAAATTTTTGTTTCGAGAAATACACCTCAAATCTATATGATATTGATTATCTTAGCATCAAATCATAAAGAATTAAACTTAAATTTTGATTTCATGTATTTAAATACTTGAATTATTGGTTAATTCAAGAGTTTTTTCAATTTTTCCAAATTTTAGTCAACTGAAAAATTCAAATTTATTTCGACCGTTACAGATTTTTGAACATAAATTTGCAATTTCTCATGCTTTAACAATTCCAAAAATTAATTTTGATATTATGATTTGTTAAGCAAGTGCTTACACAAAATTTGGCGTAAAAACTTTGAATATTCCTGCAGTAACCGCAGAGATATTGACAGTTTTTAAAATAAAAATTAATTTTTCCTCAAAATTCTTCGTCAGGAACGCTCATTAAAATTGATTTTTCATCAAAATTAAGCATCGTATTGCTATAAATTTGGTATCGAAATGTTCGTCTCGAAGAAATACATAAGTTAAAATAATAAAAGAAAATGTTTTCATATAAAAAATCATAGTAAATTGATAAAAACTGTGCGTTCCTGACGAAGAATTTTTTTTCGGCGAGGCCGAATAGCAATCAACATATCAGCAAACTTTCACTGAAATGAGGCATACAAAATTTTATTGATTGGGTCAATGTATGGAAGATGAAGATTCAATGAGATAGATTTTAGGAAATTTGCTTATGATTATCTAAAATGTAATTTATTCAGGATTTTTGTATCTTTAAAAATTAATTGAGAGCGTTGGGGGTTCTAGAGCTGAAAATTATTATTACAGAAAATAACATTTAATACAAGAATTAAAAATTTTAAAGCAACCTAAAGTGATTTAAAGAAGAAGTAACAAAAAAAAATTCTAGTGCCAGAATTCATCAACATGATGAAGTAATTAACATTATTGGATAATATCGCGTTGATAGCCAATAAAAATAATTTTATTTCCTCTTACACAATCTCAATCTATTCCATAAAAATTGCTTAAAATTGCTCAGTAAATCCAAAAATAGTATTTTTTAATATCAGCGATAATTCAGTAAGATTACCTTGAGCTTGAATGCAAAATGTGCGAAAAATGAATTACGTCACAAAATGAAAATAAAATTTTTTTATTACGCTCAAGTGAAGCATATCTGAATCAATTTTTATAGCTTCCTCAAATTTCCTTCATCAATGAGTATTGTTTGTATGATGTTAATCTTAACGATATTAGAAAAAAAATTGTGCTGTATTTTCAAATTGTTGAGATGATGTAATGGAGCTGATGTCGTGAGTGTTTTTCGTATTGTTTGTTTGATGCAGGGGCATAGCAAAAAATTTTTTTCTAAGTGGAGTGATTTTTTTTTTGTATAAAAGAAAAAATTTAAGAACTCCCCTAAATTTTTTTTCATGCAAAAAAAAATTTTGTACAAATCCTTTTTTCAAAAACCTTTAGCAAAATGAAGAAATTTTTCTTCAAAGGGGGGTGGAGGGTCCAGACCCCCTTGGACCCTCCCCTGGCTACGCCCCTGGTTTGATGTATGAGAATTGTTTTGTTTTTTGTGAAAAAGTGAATTATTTGTAATAAATGACAAATACAGTAGATTTTTTTTTTGATGAAGAATTTTATATTTTAGACTTTTAAATATTTTATTTTAATAGTATTGAATTTTTATATATTTTTTTTAAAAAAATTCTTTTTATAAATTTGAAATTTTCAACATTAAATTAAAATTTTTCAAATCTCTAAATAAGTAGTTACTACAAATTCACACTCATGTCATCAAACCTAAAAAAATACAGTATTTATTTCTGAAATCATATCACAGTCTCACATTTCAACAAAAGTAACAATAGTTTGCAGTTGTTAATTGTTATGCAATTTAATAAACAACAAAATGTTCAGAGCACAATTGAAAAATGCTCGTATTTTTTTTTATTTTTGTTCAACTTTCTCGAACCATAACTGTTGTCGTTGACTCTGACTCATACTATAGAATTTTGCACGCTTGTAAACAAATGAAATTGGTTCAATTTTCGCTCGACTAAAAAATTTTATTTATTTTTTATTATTTTAAGCTCTTTAAATTGAATTGTCGAAATGAAAAGGAAATGGGTGTCGATAGTGAATTCAATTTTATATATTTTTCGCAGCACTTTCAATGAAAAAATAAGAAAATATTGAAAAGTGGTAGATGTTACATAAGTCATTTAATCTTTTATAATGGATATTATAAATATGAATTTATTTGAAAATTTGCAAAATGTTTGAAAATAGCTCACTAATCGCTAACGTTTTATGGGTTGAGCAATTTTAGATCAATCAAAATTTTAAGTTGTAAAGATTTTTGCATGGTTCATAAATTAAATTGAGGGTTCAGAAAATTTAAATTCAAAATTAAATTGCGATTATTTCAAATTCAAACTATTGTTTTAAAAACTTTTTAAAAATTTTTTGCAAGCGTTTTGGTACTTTTTGATTTCAAATTTATGAAACTTGAATATCAGTTAATTTTATTCAAATTTCATAAATTTGTTATCAAAAATAAATAAAAAATTTAAAGAAATTGTTTTTAATTTTTTTCAAGAAAATAATTGCAATAAATTATTTTGATTGACCACCAAACTACCTCCGATTGAGCTATATACACTTAAATTCATCATTCATCCAACAAACTCAAAATCTGGCACTTTTCCACAAAACAAAATCAAAGAAGAACTTCACCTACTTAATCCAACATATTCATTCAAATTTTAATTACTTCTGCATTATTTTGGCCTCAATAAAGAAAATTGCAAATTCATAATCTCAAATTGACTGACGCACTCAGCCTAATTTACTTACTTTGAATTATAATGTGAACACTCAATAATTCAACAATTTTTGTTTTGTTTTATTGTATTTTGGTAAAGCTGCTCTTCACAAAAATTTTTATCGTTTTTGGCTACTGACTATTCCGTTATTAGACTAACACAATTTAGATTTGTAAAGAAAAAAATAGTAATTATATCAGAAAGATTAAAATTGAATCAATCATGATGTAGTAAAGCTTTCAAACTTTTTGTCGAAATATACAATTAAATGAATGATGACTTTATAAAGAATTGTTCAATTTTACGAAAATGAGAAAAATTCAAAATTATGTTTGAAACTAAAGAACGATTTAATCAAGATTTATTTTGCTAAAGTGAAAAGCTAACTTTGCCAAAGATATGTGAAATGAAGTAGGTTGTAAAGGTTAAAAATTGATGAAAAAATTTAAATTCTTAAGAATTAGTTGGCAGACTGAAGTATGAAACCTGATAAACATTGGCTCGAATCTTAATAATTGAATTTTCAATTTTTGACTTCTTAATTATCAAATCTAAATCCAAAATTGAATTCTCACCTAAAAAATTATTCATTATTCAAACTAAGTCAACCGAGAATCCAAACGCATAATCCACTAAATTATCAAGCTAAGCACACTGTCAGTAGCGGTAATTCAAATCCACCCAGTCAGCTGTTTCAAAGCACATTACTCCTTACATCATTTAAGCCAACAATAAATTCTCCCAAACAATAAATGCATTCAAAACAAATCATAAACCTCAAAAAGATCAAAAATAACAATTGAGTGAACATAATAATCATAATAATTTACTTACCCTAAAAAACTTATAATCTTGTAAAGCTCAGCGGCAAGGAAAGAGAAAGTAATAAAAATTATAAACCAAAAGCAAGTTTGCATGTTAAATTTCCTGCCTTTACTTCTTTTGTTTTGATTGATAATCTTTTATAATGGATATTATAAATATGAATTTATTTGAAAAACTCTGTTTTGATTAGATAACTCAACTAATTACAAACATTTATTATTAAATAATTACAGGCTCACCCTGGCACATTGATATCATGCCATCATCACCTGGAGTAACAGCATTAGGAGAATCGACTCGTCTCGTACCAGCAAATCAGCCGGCGGTTTTTGAGATACTGCCGCCTCCTGGATCGTCCTTAAGGGCATCTGATTGTGTTGCGACTGTACTTTCACCAAGTAAAAGTAAAGTTAATGCACGTATCACCAACGAGGCGGCAAATGGTGCCATAAGAATTGAATTTACACCAAAAGAAGTTGGAACACATATTATTGAAGCAGCTGTTGGTGGAACAAAGCTCATTGGAGGTCCACTAATTGCAAAAGTCTACGATTCAAGTCTCATTCAAGTAACAGACGTAAATAGCGGTATTGTTGGTCAGGCATGCCAATTTCGTGTTGATGCCTCGGCAGCTGGTGAAGGTCAATTAGAAATTTCAATTAATGAAGGTGAAGTGCCGAATCATGTACAAGTTGTGGGTGGTGGGAGATGTCTTGTATCATTCACACCCGAACAAGCTAAATCACATATGATTGATATCAAGTTTAATGGTGAAACAGTACGTGGATGTCCATTTGTTTGTTCTGTTGCCGATACAAGTCGAGTTACTCTAAATTTATCAAATCTTGAGCTTATTCCTGTTAATCATCCTGCAACATTTTTAATTACTGTAAGTATTTAATTTTTCTTTTGTGGTTTTATGGATTACAATCCCAAAGCATGCACACATATCCGTTCCCATCACATCAAAATATGAAAATATTAACACTGAGTAAAACTTTCACCTCAGGTCAATGGAGGCGGTGCAGCTGAATTGGCAGTAAGTGTAAGAAGTTCACAAGGTGAATTGCCTGTGCGCGTTACAGGCAACATTCACTCTGGTTTCACAGCCGAATTCACACCTGTTAGTGTTGGTGCACATACAATTAACGTCGATTATAATGGTTATCCCGTCCATGTAAGTTTACTAATTGATCCTATCCTTTATTATGGTATAATTGAGACATAAATGACACACAATTAACATATTTTAATCCATAGGGAACTCCATTCGTATCGAAATCGTATGACGCGCGTAAAGTTCAAGTCGGTGCTGTAACAAAGGGCTCGGTCGGTCGTCCCGTACAATTTACAGTTGATGCACATGAAGCAGGCGAAGGAAATTTGGAAATAACAATTTCTGCGAAGGGACATAACATCCCAACACAAGTACATCCGCAGGGAAATGCTAAGTAAATCGAACTTCCAATAATCCTCAAAAACTTTACTTAATCAAGATTATTTTAGGTTTGCCGTTTCCTTCGTACCTGCTGAAGCATGCGAACATGTTATTAATGTGTCATTCAACAAAATGCCAGTTCCTGGCTGTCCAATTAATGTTCAAGTCAGTGGTAATACGTCCGGTCCTCAGGTTTCATTAAATGGACCTGGACCAGTTCATATGGCCAATTCATTAATTATTAATAATCCCGGCGGACGACTTGACGATGTTGAAGTTAATGTTGAAGGTAAGAGTCACGATTGACATGGAGTCAATCTATAGTCGTTGCTGTCAATAAGTCGCATTATCTTGTATATTATTGTAATATTTTCAATTGTATAAAATTGTTGTGTACACAGTTGTATACCACATTAAGTATTCACCAATTCTTTCCACACTTCTTTTCTACTGTACATTCTTTCTACACTTTTTCTTTTGATTCATTCTCTTCTCTGTCTGCATTGAATGTTTATAAGGTGATAATGAGTTTTGAAATTGGATCTGTTCAATTATACGAAAGATATTTTAATTGAGAATTTTAGGTAATTATTGGATGTGATGACTGTGAAGTTTCAGGAAGAATTTTGATTTATTTTTAAGATGAAGTTTTTTTTTTGAATTTTTAAATGTTTCAAAATTTTTATTTTTCCATAGTCACCAAAAATATAATTTTTCTCCATAATATTCATAAAACTAAAGATTATATTTTCCCAAAAAAAGAAAAATTCAAGATTTAAGATTTCTAAAATTTGAAACATTTTAAAAACTTATTAATTTTTTTTTTGATTTAACAAAAATTAGTTGAATTCACTCCAAAATATTCTTAGAATCATTCAACTCATTATCGCCTTAAAATCATTCTCAATTCACTTTGATTTTGGACATTCACAAAATTTTGTAGATTTTGAACAAATTTCTAACACAATCACACAAAACATTTTGATTTGATCGTAAAAATTTAAATATGACAAATTTTTTAAGAACTCATCACACTGTGCATATTGCAATTAATGAATTTTTAACTACAAAATCATACATTTAAATTATTGTAAATCAATATTTTCTGGAATTTTTGCTCATGATATCTGAAAAATTAGATGAATATATTCAGATATCATTTTCAAAAGATTTGTTCAGATATTTTGCGTTATACGAATTGTGACAAATTTAATCATGCATACTGAAAGAAATTTTGTTAGATTTTTTGATTTTCAAATATTTTAAAACCTAATAGATTTGGATTAAATTACCACAAAAAACATAAAAGGATTGTGATATTTTATTAGTTTTATTTTGATATTATACAAATTTAAAAAATTTAAATTCATCAATTTTAATTACATAACAGTGGCATAGTCAAACATTTTGAGGGGGGGAGGTGTAAATTTTCATTTAAAGAAAAAACACTTGCAAATAAAATAAATTTTCTAATAAAGGAGGGTGAAAATACCCCTGACTACCCCACTAGTACCTAAATATCCCTGTAAATAGCTTATTATAAACAAGGCTTCCGCAGATTATAATCTTTAAAAATCAAAGATTATAATCTTTGTATGAAAGATTTTGAAAGATTATAATCTTTGTATGGGATTTTTTCAAGATTATAATCTGCGGAAGCCTTGATTATAAATTAAAAAATCTAGCAAAATATTTTTTCAAACACAAATTGTCCTTGTAAATTTATAAAGAAAATATTCTCTCTTTTTTCGTTATTCTTTTGTAAATTTTATTTCAGGACGACGAAGACTTTTGTACTAGACTTGAGTTTTGGTTTTTCTTAACTAAAAATGTTGAAAAATTAACTTTCTAATATTTTTTGTAATATTTAAAAAAAAATTAAAACAAGACGGATGATCTAAAAATTTAATTAATTAATTAACTATAATTGACATTTAAGTTATGATGAGAATAAAAATTATGGAAGAATCGAGCTAAACACAGCAACTAACAAAAACTTAAGTGATTGGCAATGTGTAATCAATTTGATGAACTTTTTTTCACTACCAAAATTGATTGCAGATGCTAATTTAGTATTTCATCCTTAATGGAATTTGCATTCAGTAAATTGACATTTTTAATTAACATTGACTTTATGAATGAACCTTAATTGAATTCTTAAATATTTTTCAATCTATGGTGCTTTTTGCTGTCCTATCATCAAAAATTATCTCTTTTTTATTTTCACTTTTATGTTCTGTTTTCTGTTTTATATTGAAAATCAATTAAAAATTGCCATTAACCGCTGTTATGTGTATTTTTTTGTGAAGTTTTGTTTGACTTTTATGCTCAATTTTTAATGAAAATGAAATTTTTAACATTGCAAATTGTTTATTCACTTGAATTTATTCTAAAATTTTTTATTTATTAAAATTTTGAATTTTAAGTTTTTTAACAATTTCAAATAATTATTTTTATACAAATTTCAATTTAATTTTTTAAAAATTTCAAATTTAATTTTTTAAAAATTTTAAATTTAATTTTTTAAAAATTTTAAATTAAATTAAATTTTAAAATTTTTAAGAACAATTCAGAATTTGAATTAATTTAAAAGCTTTTGAAAAATTCCAGCAGTCAACAACATGTCCTCGAAAAATGCGCATAACTCGCTCAATCTCTAACAATCTTTTTAACATTCCTTATTATTTCAACTAGTTAAACATTAAAATTCGGTATACAACATTCTTATATAAATAAAAAAAAATATATATTAAAATTTTATGTATGTGTGTTTGTGTCTCAATGTGCAAAAAATGCTTGCATGCAAGGGTTGGTCACTTTAAATTTTGAATTTTTTAAAGTCAATACAATTGAAAAAAAAACTTTTTCTGGATTTAAAATCAATTCACAAAAAATTTTTAAGAAAGTTATTTTCACATATGATCAGAATATAAGTGACAAATCCTTGCTCGCAAAACAAAATGTATGTCATTAATAAAACGTGTGAATGAATGAATGGAACTGAAAAAATATTTCATATGTGCCATTTTTTGTAACCACAATTTTTTTCATACACTTTATTATTTGCTTACGGCTTATTGCTTTTTAATATTCAATAAATATTTTTGGCGTAAAAAAATTCTTAACTAATGCATTAATTTTTGACTTTTACTCACTTACGAAACATCAAAAAAATTACTTTTCGTTCATAAACACAAAAACACGAAAAAATAAATTAAAAAAAAAAATTAAATTACACAAAAATACACAACGTAAAATTAACAACAACAATTTTTTGGACTGACTGAAAAAAAATATCAACATTTAATGACATGTCCAAAGGGCCAACTGGACATTCAGTACCAGCGCAAGTGCTTCAAACAGCGGACGGTGTTTTTAAAGCTGAATTTGTTCCAAGAATGGTCGGTGAACATCGAGTAAGTGTAACAGTTGAAGGAAAAGCAACAGCTGGAAGTCCATATTCTGCAAAAGTATGTAATTCTTGTTCTACAAGGTCATAACTCAGTCACTTTGGAATTTGTACTTTTTAATATTTCATATTTTTTTGCCATAAAAGTGACTGAGTCTTTAAAGCAAGCCGTCAAAGACTAACAAAAAAAATTTAATTTAATTGCTTTCAGGTTTACGACGTGAATGCAATCAAAGTGAAAAATGTAACAAGTGGAACCGTTGGTCGTGCAGTGACATTTTTGGTTGAAACAGCACAAGCAGGTCCAGGAAATTTAGAAGTGACAGTTAACGATGGACGTGTACCGACATCAGCACAAGCTCAAGGTTTGCATACTTATGCAATCTCATTTACACCGAGAGATCCACAAAATCATACTGTTGAATTGAGGTTTAATGGACAGGATGTTCCAGGAAGTCCATTTAATTGCAAGGTATGTATTTTTGATAATTACACTACTTCTTTAAAAAATTGGTCATAACTAATTTTAACTCCATTCCAGATCATGTCAGCAGCTCGTATTCTTGGACTAGAAGCATTAGACAAAGTTGCCGTAGACAAGCCATTCGACTTCTTCGTAGAATCAAATGTCGAACCAATTGCTGAGATTCTAGGACCAGCACGTCGAATTGTACCAGTTACAATTGAGGAGGTGCTACACAGAAATGGATATTCGATCAAGTTTAAACCAATGGACGTTGGTGATCACTCAGTTGAGGTCAGATTGCCTGGAAATGGAGGTCATGTTGAAGGAAGTCCATTCTTACTGAAAGCATATTCAGCTGAAAAAGTTGTTGTCTCAGACATTAAAAATGGCACAGTTGGAAAGAGTGTCAGTTTCAGCATTAATGCATCACAAGCTGGTGCTGGAAATCTTGAAATTATCGTTGCTGTTGGTGGCAAGAATGTCCCAAATTTCGTCACATCTGAAGGCAATGCAAGATTTAAAGTGAATTTCAAACCAACAGAAGCTGCAAAGCATTCACTGTCTGTAAGATTCAATGGACAAGCTGTTCCTGGAAGTCCATTTACATGCAATATTACACAGCAACCAATGATGTCGTCAATGAAGGCTATGGCCAGTGGAGAAGCACTACGACAAGCTCCAGTCAATGTTGACAATATTTTTGAGATTGAAGGATTTGACGGTGTTGAGCCACAAATTTTTATCACAAGTCCAGCTGGTGACAATTTGCCATGCAAATTAACATTAAGAGATGAAGTTTGGCTTGCGGCTTTTAAGCCGATTATCGTTGGAAGGCATCTCATCAGGTAAGTCTTTAATCCTTAGTAATGGCATCAGCTTATAATTCTTACATACTTCTAGTGTATCAAGTGGAGAACAGCACATTGCCGGATCACCATTCAGTTGTAATGTCTTTGATGTTTCACGTGTCACAATAAGTGGATTAGGACAAGCATCACCAGCACAATTAGGCATTCCAATTACATTTTCTGTTGATGCAGCTGGAGCAGGTGAAGGAACATTAGAACTTGTTGTATCAACCGCTAATAATACTGTCAAAGCTGAGGTTTGAATTCAATTCAAATATATTTAATCACATGTATTTTAAATTAAATGTTTATTTACAGGTTACTGCATGTGCAAGAGGATTGTATGATGTCACATTCGTGCCACAAACCGCAGAATCACATTTTGTTAACATCACATTCAATGATATACCAATTGATGGAAATCCATTTAAGGTATGTGCTTGTTATTGATTGAATTTTTAAGCGTGATTTGTTTGTGGGTAGATCATGCTGCAATTTAGGGTTTGGGTTATTCATAAATGACGTCTATTGAAGCTTGAAATGATAAACTATGATCATTTAAAATTTTATTTGTATTGATGTCAAATGAAGTTTCAGGTTTTTTATACAAATTTGACTTCACTTATGAACAATCCTAAACCTCATCTACCATCCAATCTGCAATCTAATCCCACATATAAATTTATTCTTTAGGTTGACATTCAGCAAAGTGTTCAAAACGTTCAATCTGGCCATCCAGCGATGGTTGATCTTATCGGCGATGACTACATTTTAGAAGTAATTGGACCAAGTCAGAAAGTAGTTCCATACACAACAGTTGGAAAACGCAAGGCAGAATTTAAGACCCTCGAGACCGGAAGCTATACTTTGAGATTTATTGATCGAGAAACGAGAAGCATTGTTAGCACTAGAAATATGAATGTCTTTAACGCATCAATGGTTAAGATTGTGGAAGTCGGACAAGCACATTGTAATCAACCAGCAACGATTGTTGTATCGATTGCAGAAGCAGGCGTTGGAACTTTATCAGCTCTCGTTAAATGTGGAGCAATGGAAGTAGCTCATTCAATTCGTCAGTCGAAAAATTCACAATGGGAAGTCGTTTATCATCCTACAAGAATTGCACCACATAAAGTTACACTCATGTTTAATGGAATTCCGATTTCAAATAAGCCAATTGAAATTATTGTTATGCCAATGACTGTTGGTAAAGAAATTTGCGTACATGGATTAGGATTGTATCAAGCTAGAGTTGGCAAGACAACATCATTTGCAATTGACACTAATGGACGGCCAGCTAGAGAGTTTGATGTTGTTGTGTCTGGTCCAGGAGGACAAGCACTTCCAGTTCGTTGTTATCAAACTAAAGGTGGACATTTGCAGGCTGAGTTTACAGTTCAAAAGCCTGGAAAATGTAAGATTGATGTTCTTCACAATGCAAAAGCACTTCCTGGAAGTCCATACACCTGTGAAGCTTACGATTCTGCAAAAGTTCAAGTTATGAGCATTCCAAAAGCTGGTCTTGCTATAAATCATCCAATTTCATTTATGATTAATACTCATGATGCTGGTGAAGCTGATGTCGATGTCACAATTTTATCACCGACAGGACAAAATGTTCCAGTTACTGTCACAAACAAGCCAGATGATCAAAAGCTGATTGAATTTATTCCAACAATTTCCGGTCACTATAAATGCATAATTATGTATGGCGGTGAGCAAGTCAAAATGCCAATCACATTTGCAGTTTCACAAACAAATCTCAAATCTGATGCACGTGCAATTGGAAATGGTTTGGAAGTAGCACATCGTGGTAAAGAGACATCTTTCAATGTTTTCTGTCCATCACCTCCAAATGTTCAAATTGAGCATCTTGATGGTAAAGGTGAGAGAATTGAGCCAAAAATCAAGCTTCTCGGCAACAACGAATGGCGCATCACATACACAATTTTGTCAGTCGGACGATATGAGATTCGTGCAAGCTGTCCAAATCGAGGACCATTGCCAGGATCTCCTTGGAGTGTTTCTAGTGTGGATAGCACAAAAGTCGTTCCAACAACTGGTTGGGCTATGTTCCTTGATAATGAAGGACGTCTCATACTTCCAGCAAAGATAATCTTCGATGCATCAGAAGCTGGTCCTGGTGAACTCATCTGTACAGTCGATGGAAATGAAGTGAATGTTGAGAAACAAAATGACAAATTTTTGGTTCATATCACAACTGATAACTTGTCAGCTGGTGAACATGATTTTGACTTGTCATGGAGTGGAATGTCGATTGATAAATGTCCAATTACTGCATATGTCACATCACAACAAGCTGCTGATAAAGTAAGTCTAACAGGACGTGGATTATCAACAGCACAAATTGGTGAACCTGCTCACTTTACAATTGATGCTACTCAAGTCATTCCAGTTGGTGGAAAACCCGAAGTTAATGTAACATATCAAGATGGCTTCCAAATTCCAGTCACACTCAATCAACCTCGAACAGATGAGCCAATTTGGTTAGCTTCTTATACACCACCGAAATCATCACAAGGTCCATTAAATCTTTATGTTAAGTGGGGTGGTCGTGTGATTAAAGGTTGTCCATTCAGTATAACTGTTGGATCTTCGGTTGATGCCAGTAAAGTCAAATGTTCAGGTGAAGGATTAAGACACGGAGTTGTTGGACAACAAATTAAGTCATGGATTGACACAAGACGTGCAGGACCTGGTGAACTTACAGCACATTGTACTGGGCCAAGAAAAGTTGCTTACTGTGAACTTTATGATCATGGTGATGCAACATTTACATTGAATATTAAACCACAAGAACCAGGAAGACATTTATTGACTATTAAGTATGGTGGTCAGCATGTTACTGGATCACCATTTGGATTAAGGGTAGTTGGCGCTCCGGATGCTAGTAAAGTACGAGTTTATGGACCTGGTATTGAACATGGTGTGCTCGCAACATTCCAATCTAGGTTTATCTGTGACACACGAGGAGCTGGTGCTGGACAGCTGACTGTAAGAGTTAGAGGACCAAAGGGTGCATTCCGTGTTGAAATGCAACGAGAATCTCAAAAGGATAGAACAATTTTATGCAAGGTAAGAAAGGAGATGTAAGAATGTTCATGAACGATAAACTAACCTTTAAATTCCATTACAGTATGACCCAACGGAACCTGGAGACTACAGAGTAGAAGTAAGATGGGCTGGAGAACTAGTTCCAGGCTCACCATTCCCTGTCATGATCTTTGATACTCAGGAAGAGTTGAGAAGATTTTTAGCCATTGCACCATAAGACAATAATAGACCGATATATTTATGACATATTGAACAAAGTAATGTACTTAAAAAAATTTGAGCAATAATGAAAATAAAAATCACAAACTTACCTTGTTCTTCTGTCGATGGACATCGAAGTTATTTAACTAATCTATTGACATTTTACTTTCAATTCTGAATCTTAATTTTATTTAATTGCAATTTTTTGAAATGCAAAAAAAATTTATGAAAAAGAAATAAAATATTAAAAATATTATAATAATTATTATTACCTAACATTACGCTCATAAAATGTTAATTATTTGTATAATTAATTGGAAAATTGTGAATTATTAACTGAGAAAAAAATAAATTGTTTAATTGAGAAATTTTTTAAATAAAACATTGTTAAATTAACAGAATTAAAATTGTCATATTTTTTCGTGGAATTTTTTGCTTAATTTTTCAGACTAAATAAAAATTTTTGATGCTGATCAGTTTTAATTTTGATTTCTAAAGTTTATGAAATTTGAAAAAGATTCTTACAATGCAGATGATATTGATCACATCATTCAGTACCCCAGTAACCAAATGCAGCTAAAGAAAAGTTTCAGCAAGCTGAAAACATTCTTTAAATAGATTGTCTGTAGCTAGAATGATATTTAGCTTGCTAGATATAGTTAAGATGAATGCAGATTGCATTTAACTATCTGAATTCAACTATTTTTTTACCAGCTCTTTACATCTTGCTTGTAACTAGCTATTTGTTTGCTGCCATTAGCTAAGCTAGATAATAATACGCAGCGAATAATAAGTTAATTTTAAGAAATTTACCTCGTGTGTAGTGAAAAATATTTTAATTAAATAAATTATGTGGAATAAATGGTTTTAAGTTGCAATTAATTAGTGATTGTGTTAAAATAATAATCATTGATATTAAATTCATCAAAAAAAGATCAAAATGGTTAAATAAATTTAAAAATTGTGTTTAAAAAATTGATTTAATTTTTTGTGTTCCGTAAGTTTAAAAAATGAACAAGATTAAAAAATTTCTGGTAAGTAAATAGAATTTGAATTATCTAATTACCTAATTTTATCATATTTTTTTCAGTTTTTAATTATTATTCATCTCTTTTCAGAAATATAATAATTTTTATTTTTATTAGCTTTTTCTTTTTAGGATTTTCTAACACATTTTTTTTCATTTCAGGTTTAATTAAAAATATTTTTCTTTACAGGATTAAATTAATTTATTTTTGTATTTTTTTTTAAAAATTTTATAAATAAAAATCAAATTATTTACTCAAATAAAATTAGAAAATATAAATTTTAATTAAATGTGGTCATTTCTGAATAATTTCTATTTCAGGCAAAATAAAGCAAGCTATTACCTAGCTGTCAATATAAGAATGCATAGCAAGCTTTATGCTAGCTGTTTATACGCTACGCACAGGACACGTAAATAATCTACGTTTACGTATCGCAAAAACTTGCTGAATACAGTTAACTTTCAGCATGTATCTAGCAAGCTAAATATTAACTGCGGTAGATAAGCTAAAGGGGGGGGACTAATTACAGGTACGGCAAGCCGTAAAAGTTAATCTTCAGCAAGCTTTCAGAAATGTTTGCAATAGCTGAAAGTTAGCTGAAGATTAACTTTTGGTTACTGGGGGTATATTGTACAAAATTGAAGAATTTCCAAGTATGTTTGGTATTTCAAGGGTATGAATGTAGGAAGACACATATTAACTATTTCAAAAGAAATGACTATGATTGTAATTTCCAGTGTTTTAGCCGATCATTGACTTGAATGAAATTCAGTTTCTTTTATGATGAAGAATGAGTTCCACTTACCTTAATGCGTAGTACTTAAGAGCTTCTTAGAAACTTGAATCCATTGATATCAAAAAATTTGTTTGTTGATGAATTTGAAGCTTACGTATCCCATGAATTGTATTTTGAAGAATAAGTTCACCATTTTCACAACTTTTTAACAAAATTTCAAACAAAAAATTAAGAATTTAATATACATCAAAGGTAACTAAGATCTGAATTTAAAAAAATTAATTTACATTATTAAACTAATTTTTCTAATATTTAAAGAAATTCAATAATAAATTAACAACTCCCACTTTCATTATGTCATCAACAATCATCACTTTAAAAATAATTCTCAAATCTGCTTTAAATCAGCTGTCATTTCTAGTTCCGTACCGAGAATATCATCGACTGTTAAATATCAAATTTTCTGAATCTTCAAAGCGTGCTCATTAAAACACTGGAATGTCTGGTCATGTATAAAACAAACAACGTGGAACTTGTGCATCTTCATTTTTCTGTTACGTCACTTGGATCTGTTTTAGTTAAATTACCAGTTTTGGATGTAAATTCAAATATCCAACAAGTCTTTGTGGATCAATAAAAGTAAAATTTTGTTATGCGTCATTTTCTTATTGATGGAATGTAATGAATGTTCGGCCTTGAAATTAACAGTTGTTGCCAAAAAAAATAAATATTTCCGCGTGACCCTCAATTTTATTTTTCAGTATGTCGTCCTAGAAGTTCCATTAAAAATTGCTGTCTTATCTGTTCTAAATTTTCCAATAACTCAAGTCAACCCCAACCTTCATCGTCCTTGAAAAGTGAGTATATAAAAGCAGAATGGAAACTGCATTCTATTCAATCAAGCTTCATAAGTTCATCAATAAACATTCGCATTGAAATTTCTTCACAATCTTGCAAACATTAATCGCTTACTGACTCATTACAATACAATTCAAGCTTGAGATTTTTTTACAGTAGCAAAAAATTCAAACATGAAAGGCACATTCACTTTCATTATTTTTGCATTGTACTTAATTCATGCAATTAATACAACACCAATTGAGAAAAGCAGAAAAGCTTGTAAGAATTTCTGTACAGATGATGACTTTGATCGGATGGTTTGTGCGTATGACGGAAGCGATTTGAGACTCTTTGCTGGAATGTGTCGGATGAATTTACACAACAAATGCCATCAATCAAGTGAGTAGATTAACTTAATTTTATGTTATTTTGTAGAGAAGATTAACATTGGATGTGTGATGAGTTTTATGGATTTTTTGTGTTTTATGAGAGGCAAGGGATGGAATGCTGTGGATAATTTCAAAATTATGTAAAGTTGAGTTTTAAGTCTGGATACTATAAATTTTTCAAACTAATATACTAATCATTTTGAAGCGAAAACTTTTATTTTTATGGGACCCTTTAATTATTACGTAACGTCAAAATTCGGTTTTACCCCCCCCCTCCATTTAATTTATTTGCGACAAATTATTTAATTTTTGAATACAAAATTTACGTTAAAAATTCAAACTTGACAAATTTGTTATACAAATCGAAGTTATGCTAATTGAGGACCCCTATATTCAAACCAGAGACCCTCCAAAATAAATAAATTGATAAAATTTGATTTTATTAAGGACTTAAAATGTAATTTGATTTTAGTTACTTTAGTTACTTTTTAGTTACCTTAGTTTAATACTAAGTACTAAGTTATTATTATTATTATTATAAGTACCCCCAAAATATATCCATCCCCTGCTTCCAAATGCAACTATAAATATTTAATTATCACACTCACACGCGAGCACATCCAATCCATTAAACATTCCCTAATATCTCACACAAAAAAAAAATATATCGTACATCCAATACTCTCCAAGAGCTCCCACTCCCTGCGAGATTGTCTCATATTTACCAGTTCTAAGTAATTTTCTATGTTTTATATCTCTTTTAGATTTCAAGGAAGTCGAATCGAGTTTATGTCGACAGAACTGATTATCACATTGAATTTAAGTGAAGCACGACAAGATAATCATTAATTTTATATTACATAGTCCAATAAATTTTAAAATATATATTAACAAAGTTTCTCATGTGTTTACCTTAATTACCATACCGTGTCGTGAATATAAGTGACGATAAGGTCAAGGAGAATTTCTCAATTTAAACATCTTCATCAATTAAGTGAGCGAAATCGAAATAAAAAAATAAATAAAAAAGATTTGTTTTGGATGAATGTGAATTAAAGCCAGTTTTGTGCCATCTTATCTGACGGTCAGATATCTTTTACGAAACTCTTAGGCGTGAATTTTTGTGTAACAATAAAATTAGAGAAATGAAAAGTTTGAGAGTCGTAGTGATTTTACTTTTATTGACAATTATGACGTCAGTTGGATTAGCGCAGCAATATGATGACGACTTGTGTCCATTTCATTACTGTCCAAGTTTGAAGTTCATTTGTGCATATGATGGAAGAAGTTTTCAGTATTTTCGTAATCGGTGTTTTATGTTGTGGCATAATTACTGTTTTGGAACCAGTGAGTTGACGAAATATTTTGAGAAGCTTATAATTTTATTAAATAAGGGATTTTTAAAATTTTAGAGTACCGAGAGACGAACTATATGAGAGGATGTGTTGAGTGATTATTTAGAAGATGATACTTTACATAATCTATAATTTAACATGTGCAACATCGAATTTGTGGATTAATAAAATTAATAAAAATTATTTATTGAAAAAAAGATTAACGGCCAAAAACTGTTTGAATTTATTTTTGGTCAAATGTTTGAAATTTATATTTCCGTTATTTTTAACAAGTCATATTCCTGATTAAATATTTCAGCAAAACGTGTACTTTAAAAATAAGCTTAAATATTGTGCATTATCAGCGGTCTTTTTTTGGTGGTTTCAAAATTGAGACAAACATATTCAATACTCATAACGACAGAAAAAAAATCTAATTAGACAGTTAATGCATCACATCATGTATTCAGCTAATGCATCAACTGACATCATGAAATGCCCTGATAACTTATAAGTCTGTGATTTTCTCTTCTTAGATTTTATTTTTTAAGATGTTTAGAATATGTTTGTTTCGGTCCATTTTTCTCACACGTGATTCTTTTGTTAAAAACGTTTCGGAGAAAAGGGGATTTAAAAATTCCAAATGTTTTTTTTAAAAAAATAGATGGTCTGGAATATTATAATATGCAAACCAAATTCAGGTAGACATATGGAGTTGATTATATATAAACTCTTGCAGTAGTTAAACACATATTTTTTCTTTAAAAAAATTGTATACAGGCTCATCAAAAAGGCTGTAACGTGATTAAAAATTTTAATGCAATCTTCAAAATTTCAATTTGCATTCAATTTGTGTATGCACAATTCGCTGACTTTGTATTTTGTAAGATATCTGATTTCTGTTTTTTTTTTCACTCTCTTATGCATATTTCAGTGTAACTATCACTCTCTTTCGTACGGTTGAACTGTCAAGACCCCTTTTTTGTATAGTGCTTAAACTTAATAGTTCTGAACTAAATTTAAAGTACATTTTTTTTTTCATTTTTAATCTCGGCATATTTTCAATTTAGAAATAAAATGAAGAAAATTGAGCATGGAAATTTCAAACTTGGATTTGAGTGTGATAATCCAAGAAAATTTTTGACTTCACAGGTTGGAAAAAATTTAAAATCATTTAACTTTAATTTTCTGGAAAAAAAATTAATTTATCCTTTAATCTCATTTTAGTGGCAAAAAGATGACAAATGCTTGATATTTGTAATATATCGTATTCTGATTGCTGTCTTTTTCATCTTCTCGCATATTCATGGATTAATTTATTATGCAGAAAAAGGCAAAATTCTTGTATCATCCATTTACCTGACAAGACTTAATATGCTAGCTACCGCCATAACGTGTACCATTGGAGCTTATTATGCTGTATCATTTTATCTTGAAAAAATCAACCCAAAAGGTCAAATGAATTTAGGACTAAAACTTTATTGGTTTATGTACGTCAATATTGTGCCATTTGCATGTGCTGTTAGCTTAGTCTACTGGATACTACTTCATGGAACTGATAAAGATGATCATTTCAATTTATATCATCTTTTGCAACACATGACAAACTCATTAGTACTGCTTATTGATCTTCTAATAATACATCATGAATATCGCATTTTACATTTCCTATATCTAATGATTTGTGGAACTTTTTACGTAGCATTTACAATAGTTTATCCATATCTCGGTGGTGTTAATGTACATGGAAGAAATTACATTTATTCAGTGTTGAATTGGAAGGAAAATCCAACAGAAGCATTGATTGTAACTTTTGGAATATATTTTTTGCTGTTTTTACTTCATTTACTAATTTGTGGAATTGCTGAGATTAAGCAATTGATTTATGATTGTTTAAAAGTAAATAAGACTGAAATTAGTTTTGATTATAATTCTAAAGTATGTGATTGTTAATAAGTAACTACGGGAGGTCCTCGATTTTTTTTTTATTTTCATAAAGAAACTTTTATGGCAGAAAAGTTTTGAATTTTAATTTTTAATGGAAATTTTTTATGCAAAATGAATTAACTTGATTTGCAAAAAATTTGATCTACTTAAAATTTTCCCGATCTCAAACAGTAATGCAAATTGAGGACTCCCTTTGCAGTAAATATTTTTTTTTTCTGTTTTTTTAGTTGATAGAATTCATTTTACTTTTGCCTTTCAAATTTTGTTTGTTCAAAAATTCTGAACAAACAAAATGTTATAAAATTTGATTCATAGAATGTAAAAAAAAACCAAATAATTCTAATTGAATAGATTAATTAACAAGACACTTGACATCAATGCAACAAAATAAAATTTTCACGATTTAGTAAAATGCGAAGAATAATTAATTTTTCATAAGTAATAAAAATAAATGAATGCACTTAATTTGTCTGTTTCAGACACACATGTATTATTTTTGGGCATCAGCTTGTGAGAGTCTTAAAAATCAGCGGTCTTAATTTTATCTAAATTTACTTGTATTATCTTTTAATAAAAAACTTAATTATTACAAATGCTTAAAAAAGAATTACAGGAGCGTATTTACGAGGCTGTAAGTAGCTCTTAGTCCAGTAAAAAAAATCAATTAAATGTTTTGTAACATTCAACATTTTTAAATTTAATAATAATAATAAAAAAAAACACGACTTACGTAGAAAGCCACGAACTTCCACGCCACCTTCCCAATTTTTTTTCCATAAACAGATTACAGAATATATGCTTAAAACAAATTATGATGTATACAATTTAGCTTATATTTTTTAGCTTAAATTAGTAGAGAAAAATCTATGAAAAAGTGTACTTGCAACTCGTCGTGAAATGATTTCAATGTGGATGAAATTGTACTTTTAAGGGAAGTCTTGGATATGGCAGATGTTGGTGGGGGTTGTGGATGAGATGTGCGGAACGAAACGAAGTGGAACAAGCATCATGCGAAGCATGATGCGCAGTGGAGCGGAGTGGAGTGGAGCACATCTCATCCACAACCCCCACCAACATCTGCCATATCCAAGACTTCCCTTAAAAGTACAATTTCATACACATTGAAATAAAAAAAAATAAAAAAATCTAAAAATAAAAGTTATGAAATTTGCTGAAAAAACTTTAATATATATTTATTAAAATTATTCGAGGTCGCGCGTCAGCGCGACCGAGAAAAATTTTTGGGGGGTCGAAAAAATCAGTTTTTTGGCTTTTTGACCCCTTTAATGGCCTTTAAATTGAAAAATTCCTGTAGATTATGAATCTACTCATTGAGACGCACATTTTGGTACCAAAAACTTCTCATAAAAGTGGTGGGAACATAGTGAACTCGAAAATGGGCATTTTGAGTGAAACCAATAACTTACACGCGATGCGTGGAAGTTAAAAACTTTAGGAAAAAGATAAAAATTTTGGAAAAAAACGACTAATTATTAGGCTTTCTCGCTATCGGGATCGGGATCGGGAAATCCCGGGAAATCCCGATCCCGAAAAATCCCGGGATCCCGAAAATTTTCGGGATCGGGATTGAAAATCCCGATTTTTTTTTAACCATTTGCATAGTAAAATATTTTTTTTGACTTTTTTTCAAAAAAAAATTTTAAATTTTTTTTAAACTGAGTATTTAAAGAAACATTCACTTTAAATTTTATTAAAATTTAGTGTCATTTGATACTTCATTTTGTAAAAATTTTAAAAAATTTGGAAAATCAACCAAAATTGGCAAAAATCTATATTTTTTTAAAAAAAATATTTTTGATACTTAGAAAAAAGTTTTTATCAGGGTTAAAATAATCGAAAATTGACTTTAAAATTAAACCTTAATTTTAAAAAAATATTATTTTAAAAACTATATATAATAATCTAAAAACGATTCTATAAATTAATTATATTTTCTAAAACATACATTAAAATGAAACTCTAGAAATAATTTTACTAAATTTTTAATTTTGTAGTTTTTTCAACCATTAAAGACCAATTATAACAAAATTGTTTCAATAATATGTTGTCCAAAAAATAAAAACTTTTAAAAATTAATTATCTTCATTCAAATATTAAAATTGGATATAAAATCCACATAAATTTTTCAAAAATATCTTTCGGGATTTCCCGGGAAATCCCGGGGAATCCCGATCCCGATCCCGATCCCGAAAATCAATCGGGATCGGGATTTCGAGAAAGCCTACTAATTATGTTGTATATCGATGGTTAGAGACCATTAGGACCAAAAAAAATTTTTCATAACTTCATCCTGCCATGCGTACCCAAAAAAACGAAAAATGGACCTTGTGGACACAGGTATGGGCGAAATTGGCTGAAACTTGGTCTATACATTTTAGACATAAATACCCCGAAATGGTTTTTGAATTAGTCAATTTAAGCTTAATACAAGCGAGAACGGTGCCAAAAATGGTCAATTTTGAGCGTTTTTTGGCCCTACTTTGACTGTTCTAAGGTCTATAAAGTTTTGCATATATCAAAAAGTTAGCTTCCATTCCCCCAATTGCTTATGTTGCCTGATCATATGGCAAAAGAATCAGTTCCCGAAAGTCTAATGGTGAAGCTGTGACCCCGATTACAAAATTTTATGACCGAAAAAATCAGTTTTTTGGCTTTTTGACCCCTTTAATGGCCTTTAAATTGAAAAATTCCTGTAGATTATGAATCTACTCATTGAGACGCACATTTTGGTACCAAAAACTTCTCATAAAAGTGGTGGGAACATAGTGAACTCGAAAATGGGCATTTTGAGTGAAACCAATAACTTACACGCGATGCGTGGAAGTTAAAATTTAAAGTTAAGAATAAGAAGTTTTTTTAAATTTAAACTACGTTCCTGGTAGATGAATTTTTTTGAAACATTTTAACCCTAAAATGATAAATATCTTAGATTTTTCAATTACAACATTGAATAAGGTATTCTAAAGAAAGTTGTTTATTTTTGTTATGCAATAAGTAAACTGCTTAAAGTTCAACGATCTATAGATAGTTTCAAAAATAGAACCACAGGTGTGTAATTGAAAAAAAGTGCATGCACTTCCGAAATGTTTTCGCTTCAGCAAGTTCTTATAATCTCACTGGCTGCTATAAAATTTTTCCTGACTATGCTTCTGGTAATTATTTTTTGAAAGGGAAAATTAACTTTTTATTACTCACATATTGAGCTCATAAAAAAAATTCTACGCTACCTTAAGATCTTGCATTACTTGTCCGTTTAGTTCATTTTAAATTGTTTTAGTGGATAGACATGGAGAAATTTGTGTTGTATAAACAAATAAGTTTGATCTTATTTATGATACAATATAAACTAATTGAAGAACAAAAAAGTATTCATAAACATTTGAAGCAAATTTAACTGAATTTGTGAACGTTTTTGTACAATTTAGTTTATTTAATTTTTATTTCAATTTTTTACATAATTCAACAAAAATACACCTTTAGTAGTTTTGAATAATTATGAAAGATTTCAAAGATACATATTTAAAGCTAGGATTCGAATGCGACAATCCAAAATTTTTCTTAATTTCACAAGTAGGTAATATATAATTAAATCGTAAATCCCAAGAATTTTGCTAAGCGACATAATGTTAACTTTAATATATTTTCGTAGAATGCCAAATTTGAAAATTTATAGAAAAGTTACCAAAAGTTTGTATTTTTTTTTTTCGAGAATATTTATTTATGAGTAAAACTTGACATTTTATTCATTTAATTTTGTTTTGAATTCTAAGTGTCTCAGAATAAAATTTGAATAGCACTGCTATAAAGAGAAATTCAACATTTCAATCGTAATTTCTTGAAAAAAAAAAGAAATTTAATAATTTTTTATTTAGGTGATAATCTGTTATAATCTACAAAATTTTTGTTTTTTTTTAAAAAATCTCATTTTAGTGGCAGAAGGGAGACAAATGCTTGATATTTGTAATATACCGTGTAGTAATCGCTGCATTTTTCATTTTTTCACACATTCATGGATTAATGTATTATGTCAAGAATGACCAAATTCTTGTTTCATTCATCTACCTCACAAGAATAAATATGACAGCAACAGTAATAACATGCACAATTGCAGCTTACTATGCTGTATCATTTTACTTCGAAAAAATTCATCTACGAGATCGAATGACATTAGGACTAAAATTTTACTGGCTGATGCACACCAATACTGTTACCTTTGCATGTGCTGTAAGTCTTCTATATTGGGTATTACTTTATGGAAATTGTGAAAATACTCATATTAATTTATATCATGTCTTACAACACATAACAAATTCGTTCGTGTTACTGATTGATCTGTTGGTAATTCATCATGAACATCGAATTTGGCATTTTGTGTTTCCAATAATCTTTGGAACATTCTATTTTGCATTTACAATAGTTTATCCATATTTTGGTGGTGTCAATGCACGTGGACATAATTACGTCTATCCAGTGCTAGATTGGAAGAATAATCCAAAAAAGGCATTGATTGTTGCTTTTGCAACATACTTAATGTTGTTTGTACTTCATTTAATAATTTGTGGAATTACTAAAATCAAGCAATTGATTCATGATTGTTTGAAAATAAATAAGACTAAAATTAGTTATGATTATAATTCTGAAGTTCGCGACGCTTAATAAATAACTACTTGAGGTCCTCAGTTTGCGTATTACCGATTTTGAGAACCCCTCCTATTTTTTTCTTTCCACACAAAAAAAAAAAATTAAAACCTCTCCCTCGAAAAATTTCTGACTACGCCACTGCATTACAACTTTAAAATTTTAAGTTTTAATGAAATTTTTCTTTGCAAAATGAATTAACTTGATTTGCAAGAATTTGATCTCCTTGATATTTTTTCGATCTCAAATAGTAATGCAAATTGAGGACTTTCTGTATATTAATTTTTTTCTGAATTTTTTCACATTAATGTATGATGAATTATTTTCTGAGCTGCTGGAATTCATTGTATTTTTTTCTTTCTTAATCTCTGAACTAACAAAATGTTATAAAGTTTGATTCACAAAATATTATAATCCCAAGTATATATTTAATTTAATAAATTAATTTACAAGACACATGACATCAATCTGTCATAATAAATTTAATATGATTTAATAAAGTACAAAAGAATTTTTTTATGTACAATAAAAATAAATGAATTGTTTTTAAATTTGGCATAAAAAACCGGTTAAACTTGACAAGTGAACGCAATACTTAAAGTAAAAGTGGCTCTTAATTTGTCTGTTTCAGACACATTGTATCATCTTTGATCATCAGTCTGTGATGATTTTTGAAAATCAGCGGTATTAATTTTGTTTTTATATATTTTGCAATTTTTTTATTTTTGATTTGATAATAAGTTGTTTACTAATTTTAAAGACTGCAAAGAATTAATTTGCATATCAAAATTGGTAGTGAGGTAGGTTTTTGAATGTCTTGATTTTCTTTTTTAAAATTATTAGCTACACACTTTTATAATATAAATTAAATTTTTTTAATTGAGCTTCAAAGATTTTAAATTTAAATTTTTTTTGTTTTAAATCTGGAAACTTCAGTTTAAAACATAAATTTTCAAATAGAAATTTTTAATTTTTTTATTTTCAATATATTCAAAAACGAGTTTTTTAAAATTTAATATTTTTTAAATGTAAAGTAATAATACTAGAATCTTTCAAACAAACCCAAAAAAAGTCGTTGCATCATGATGCGCATCAGTTAAATAATATGATGCCTTAAATTATTATTATTAATTAGTTAGTTCCATTACATTAATATCTAATTTTATGTATGCATGACGACAATTTGATTGTATGACGTGAGCATGATTTCCATAAAACTTGTTTTTTCATCGTCTCAATTTCTTTACAAAAATTTTTTAAAAAAAATTATTTAATTGTATGAGCGTCAATGGGGAAAAAACCCCAAAAGATGAATAAGTTTCTCGATAGGTAGAATTTTTTCTTTCTTTTCTGTCTCATTTTCATTTCTTAAATAATAGACGTTTCGAATATATTAACTTCATTCATCAGATTCTCTTCAACCAAGTAGCATCATGAAAGTTTTATTGCTTAAAAATTTTAAACTCAGCTTCGAGTGCGATAATCCCAAAAAATTTTTGACTTCGCAGGTAAGAAAAAATATTTTTTTTTTTGGATTTAATTAAGGTATCGATTTAAATATAGAGGATCCTCGATTTGAACAGATTTGATTTGAATAACCAAAAAATTATCATGCAAAAATTCAAATTTTCATTTTTAACTGTCATTTTGCATACGTTTCGATTTGAATAGAAAGTTTTATGAACAAAACAACTGTTCAAATCGAGGAACCTCTGTAATTATTAATTCTAATCAAATCACAACAAAATTATACATACCCAGGTATGGCGAACGGTTCTTATTTTTTGTGTTTAGAAACAAAAAGGTACCTTATTTTATCTAAAAATTTAATTTTAGAAAAATTTTAATTTTGCAACATATTTATTCACTGGATCTTATTTGAAATCGTGAATCACGATGATTGAAGATTAATTAAACATTTAATCATACTCTTGGCATAGTAATTGATCAAATTATGTTGATATTTAACATTGTTTATTTTAAAAAATTGTTTGATAGTGTTAGTAAGCTCAAATTTTTTTTAAATTTTTCAAAATTTAACGGCCAGAGAGTTGTTCGCCAAACCTGGATACATACATAAGTTAAAACTAATTTTGAATATTAATGACTTTTTTTTTTAAATTCTCTTTTGCAATTTAGTGGCAAAAAGAAGACAAAAGCTTGATCTTTGTGATATATCGCATCATAATTGCAGTCTTCTTCATCTTCTCATACACAAATGGATTAGTCTACTCAGCAAGCAGAGATCAAATTCTGATATCTTTCATTTACCTCACAAGATTAAATATGCTGGCAACTGCAATAACTTGCACTATTGGTGCTTGCTATGCTGTATTATTTTACTTTGAAAGAATCAATCCACAGGATCAAATGACATTTGGACTTAAATTGTATTGGTTTATGTACAATAATATTGTTCCATTTTCATGTGCTGTTAGTTTAGTCTACTGGATATTACTATATGGAACTGATAAAGATGATGTCATTAATTTGAATAATGTTTTGATGCATATGACAAACTCATTAGTGCTGCTCATTGATCTTTTAGTGATTCGTCATGAACATCGAATTTTACATGTCCTGTATTCGCTTGTTTGTGGAACTTTATACTTAGTATTTACAATAATTTATCCATATCTTGGAGGTTTGAATGGACAAGGACATAATTACATTTATTCGGTTTTGGATTGGAAACAAAACCCAACGAAAGCAATTATTGTGACTTTTGGTGTGTATTTTCTGTTGATCGTACTTTATGTAATAATTTGTGGAATTTCCAAGCTGAGGCAGATGATTCATAATTATTTATTAGTGAAATCAAAGATTGAAAGTGAATTGCAAGTTGTCCATATTAATTTTATTAGTCCAGTGTAGGGCGATTCCATGAGTGAAGGGAACTGAGAAAATTGAGTTGTAATTCCTACTCTACTTGTCGAAAAAAATAATTTTCAAAAAATTGGATTTTTGAAATGAATGATGTTTCTTGATAATCTTCATTGTTTCGTGACCACTATATAAGCTTTTCTAAACATCGTGAAGATTTATAAATCATGATTTAACATCAATAAACAAATAAAATCTTAATGAATTAACGGTTTTTTGAAAATTTGAATTTCTAACATTTGGATTTTTTTTTTAAATTGTTAACATATTGACGCTTATTTTTCAATTTTTAACTTAACTAATGCATTAAGTCTTATAGAAATAACTTTATAAGACGTGTTTTTTTATTTCTTACGTGTTTAATATGTTTTTTGGCTGTCTAACTCTGTATTTATTGAAAAAAACAACAAATAAGTTTTCACATTTTTCGTAATGTTAACATATTGACGCTACAAAAACTTAAAAAATTCTATTTAGACACATTTAAACGAATTATAAAGAACACATAATGAAAGACAATTTAATTTAACATAAACTGAATCAATCAGGTACAAGTTAATCATTCGAATTAACGAAATATTAATAATTTTTCAATTTTTGATGCGCCTTTTCACTCATGGAATCGCCCTGTAGTTGATTATAGTTTTAGTTTCAAAATTAGAATTCTTTATGCAGCTCTGCTCCAGGCAATACTGCCTGGATGTAAAGTAAAAATAAAATGAGAAATTTTTGTTTCTAGTACTTTTTTTAAATAAAACTGAAAGCTATAAGATGCTATTCTGCAAGCAGAACAAAACAATAGCGTTCTTTTCCCAAGAGGAAAATGCGCTAAAAATTAAGGATTAAAAAAATATTTATATAGATATTTTAAGATACAAACAGCAGAACAAAAATAACTGGAAAACTGTAAAATAAATAAGGAACTAAACATTATTTAATGGTTCTGAAATATGTCAGAATTCGTTCATAATTTTATTTTAAAAGATTACTTTTTAGCAAATATTCGCAAGTTCTTAGAAAATAAAAAAATTCAATTTAATTCGTTGCATTTTTATGTTTACAATTGCTGATTTTTTCCTTAAAAATTGTTAGAAATAATTCTGTTTAATTTATTCTTCTGAACAGAGGCCTAGCCAGAAATCTTTTCTATGGAGGGTCCAAAATAATTTTTGTTTAAAATAAAAGATTTTAGGGGGGTTTAAATGAATTTTTAGTCAAAATTCCAAGCAAATTCAAGAAATTTTTCCTCGAAGGGGGCCCGGATCTTTTTGGACCTTCCCCTGGCTTCACTCCTGCTTCTAAATAACTAATAAGATTTTACTTAGAATTTTTTTTATAAAAATTTCAGCTGTTTTAATTTTTTATATAATTCAACTTTTGAGTATAGAAATTTCATTCATTAAACAGTTGTAAAATAGATGGTGTTGCTTAAAAATGTTTGGAGTTCAAAATTGCAAACTAAATTTTGAGTGTGATAATCCACGAAAGTTTTTGAAATCACAGGTAAAAGAAAAAATTGGAAGTCAATTTTAGACGTCATGATGGTTGAAATTTTCAACTAAAATCATTGAAATTGAATTTTTAAATGAATCAATCAATAATCGACAATTTTCTTCAAAAAATTTCAATCTAGTGGCAAAAAGAGGACAAAAGCTTAAACTATGTAATATACCGCATTGCCATTGCTGCCTTCTTCATTTTCTCGGGTGTAGATGCACTAATCTACCAAGCAAGAAGAGGTCAAATTTTAATTTCAATAATCTACCTTACTGAACTCAATATGATAGCAACTGTAATAACTTGCACTATTGGAGCTTACTATGTTGTGCTATTTTACTTTGGAAAGTTCAATCCACAAGATCGTATGACATTTGGACTAAAATTTTATTGGTTCATGCACAACACTATTGTGTCTTTTGCATGTGAAATTACCTTAGTTTATTGGATGTTGCTTCATAAAACGTACGAAAATATATCATTCGAATTGACTAACATTTTAATACATTTGGCAAATTCACTAGTGCTGCTCATCGATCTTCTTGTAATTCAACATGAATGTCGAATTTTACATTTTCTGTATACGCTAGCTTATGGGACTTTATACTTGATATTTTCAATCATTTATACATATCTTGGTGGTGTGAATACAGATGGATACAACTTCATTTATCCAATGGTTGATTGGAAAGAAAAACCAAAGGAAGCATTAATTTTTTGTGTTTACTTATATTTACTATTGGTTGTATTTCATTTGATGATGTGTGGAATTTCTAAGCTGAGACAAATGCTACATAATCATCTCGCTGAATCGAAAATTAAAGGTGAATAAAAACCTTTCATTAAAAAAATTTGTCTGACTAATTTTTATTTATTGTAAAAACAGACACTTTTTAAGAAGAATGATGTAGCTTTTAATATGAAATTTTGTGGTGGTGCTTGAAGATAAAAAAATTATCAAAACGATGCAAAAAAAGGAAGATCAAACTTAGTTCTATTTTTTGATAAATAAAACTTGTAGTTTGCAAGCAATTTTGTAAAAAAAAATCTTAAACACGAGATTAAATTTCAATTTTTAATTTAATTAAAAAATGAAAAAAAAAAATGTATATTTAGGGGTCAGTAACTTATTATGTAACACCCTGATGGGATAGAGAAGTTATTATGATATATTGTTCTTAAAGTTAATAAAACAGTGTAAAATGTTTTTGAAGAGGGAGGTTAAAATCCAGAATTTTACCGTTAAGTAATAAGCTAACGGCCCTTTTAAATTTTAATGAAATCTTAGTTAAATTAAAGAACCAAAATGTATTAAAAATTATTAACCCAAATAAACTAAATAAACATAACATTTTTCAAAACTCGTTGATATTTTTTTAACAAGTTTTTGAGGAATTTGTTCTGGATAAATGTGCAATGGTGTTGACCAAAACCTCTTCACACATTGCTTGAAAAATAAAAAAAAAAAATTATGTTAGATCTAATTGTAAACATTGTGAGGGTTAAATTTTATAAATTACACTTTAAAATTAATTCTTAGTTTAAAAATTTTGATTTTATATCATCTCATAAATCCTTTTAAGATGTATAGAATTGAACAAGAATGACTAAAAGAAAATAATTTTTCAATAACATTAAATTAAATTACAGATCTCAATTAAAATTTAATCTACCTTCATAAGAGGCAATTCCAGTGAAGATACCAGCTAAAAATTGCATATTCAATGTGTAGTATCCAAAAGTTGTAAATTCCAAAGGTTGCATCGAAATTTGCATATAAAAATCTCTCAAAATATCTTGTTCGTTGTTTCCAAGATCATTATCAAATTGAATTGTGCTGATTGTCGAAAGAAGTTTTAAAACCTATTAATTTAAAAATTTCAATAAATTTATCTTAAAATCGTATCTAGATTAATTATCATACAAGCTTTTTAGATTGCTCACATGACCACACAAGCAAATGAAGAACCAAAATCATGAAGATTTGAAGGTTTGCTAAAGCTGTAAAAGTATTATTTAAAAAAAAATTAAATATTTAAAGAAATTTTTTCTTGATTACCGAATATTTTTTCAACAGGATATCATCCAACGTATGACAAAAACAAATTATAACCTCCGCTTACTAAGCACAAAACAAGAATCACAAGAATAACTAGAATAGTAAAACCCATGCTTTTGTTGATCAGTTCCACATTTTCTTGTATCAAAAAATAAATTCTTCTTAAAGTTTTCAATTTTTTCTCTGCTATCTTTTCATTCATTGGCCTAACGTCAATTACAGCTGGTCCATGTGTTGGAGTGTACAATTTTTGAATCAAGATTGTCAAATGATCCAAATTATAATTGACAAGATTGACGAAAAATACAAATTTAAAAATCACCATGCCAATGCAAATATTCGGAACAATTCCAATAATAAATCGCATTTTAGAATTTTTCACTTGATTGTATGATTCATATGCACACAGAAGAATTTGCGATGCTATAAAGTACAACAAAACTCGTGAAATCATTTTATAAGATTTAATTTTTAAATCATAATAATTCACATCGTGTTGAAAATCCTTTAGTAAAGTATGAGAAATTTTCAAAAAGTTAATAAAAATTTTCTTTATCAACTTTGTTGCTGCATATGACTGAATAAATGCAATAATCAGCACAAGACTTAATCCAATAAACATTAAGTGCTGAATGACATAATTTAATGCATTTTTTGCACTAATTGAAGTGATAAAGTCAGAAGATATGCTAATTGCTAAAGAAATTGACTGCATTGATGAAATTATCAAAATTACGATGAAGTAAATCGTGTAGGATATCGATGGATATAAATTGACAGTCTTTATCGAAAGCTTCTTTATGGAAAAGTATAACAATCCAAAAAATTGAAAGATTGTGCAACAATTTGAAAGATTTTGTTCTGCTTCCATTTTAATGCTTCTGTGTCCAAAGGATACTGAAACACAACTAAAAGTATTCATTTTTCAAATGTATGGATAGTATTATATGAAATAGTTGATTATTTTATTGACATATGTAATTTATTGCTTATTTTGTTAATTACAATTTTCAATAGCGTGTAAAATATATGTTATATGGGGTCTGAAGTAAAGCTCTTCTGTGCTTTAAAAACCAACAAAATAGTTAAAAACTCCAGTTGTTATTCCCAAAGAAATTTAATGAAAGCGAACATGCAATTTTGTTTACGATTATCTCGTGTGCATAATTAATGTGAAATGTATGTTTGAAGTGCAGAAAATTTATTTAAATTTTTAATTATATATTTTAATCCAATAGTTGATTCTTTAAGTGGGGGGGGGGGAGGGCGTCAATTTCGGACCCATTTAGATCTTTCCTACCGTTCAATCATTTTATTGAGAAATCTTTCAATTTCTTTCAAAATTTCTGCAATTTTGTGTTTGATTAACTCATACATTTAAGCATCATAATAGATGTTTATAATGTGTAGAATTGCAGTAGAATAACTGAAATTGTTTAATAACAATTTTGTAATTTGAAATTTATGAAACAAAGAAACGAATAAATTTAGTTTTCCATACTTTCATAAGAAGCAACTCCTGTCAAAATTCCAGCTAATAATTCAAGATTTACAACAAAATATCCAGCAGCAGTAAATTTGTTCGGTTCCATGGCAACTTGCATTTGAAAATCTCTTAAGTTTTCTAGTATTGATGGTCGCAAATTTATTTCTGATTGAGTATTGCTGATTGTGGTTAAAATTGTAGAAATCTTAAATAAAATATAAAAGAAATTAAAAGCTTTTTAAATTAAAGTATTATAGATTAGTAATCATTGTAAAGTTTACTTTAAAAAAATTAGTTCAAACATACATTCTTTTGGGTTTGATGGCATACTAGAGCTAAATAAAATAACGTTGATGATGCTGTCATCAAAGCAAATAAAACAACTGAAAATAACAATTTCAAGTTAAAAATTAAATTAGTAAAACTTTTTAAAACTGTGAATTTAAATTTGCTTACTGTAAATCTCATCAACAGATTTTCCCCCAGATAAAATAATAAATAATTGATATCCATCACAAATTAAAGACACACTGCCCAACAAGATATGTAATAAAATTGTGTACCCCATAGATTGGTTAATAAGTTTCACATTTTCTTGAATTATGCAATAAACATGTCTTAATAATTTAAAATTTCTTTCCAACATAAAATCAAATTTTGATTCAAATTTACAAATCTTTGATTCGCAATTTAAATGAAATAAATTATTAAATGCAGTATTAAAATGTTGTAGATTATAATTTATAAGTTTAACAAAAAATATGATTTTAACAGAAAAGTTAGCATACAGTAATGTTGGAATAAATGAAAACAGAACTGCAAACAATGAATCAATAGTTTGTTCGTAAATTGGAATTGAAATGTGCAGAACTAAGTTTAAAAAAATTACGATAGCGGTTACTTTGAAAAGCCAAAGTTTTACACTGGAGTAGTCTAAATTTTGATTGAAACTCTGTCGATTGATTCGAGAAATAAAGATAAAATTTTCAAAAACTTTCTTCATTTTTTGAGTTGTAGCAAAACATTGAATAAATTCAAAAATAAAAACCAATATTAAACCCCAAAATCTTAAATATTGAATTACGTAATTTAAATTTTCACTTTTTACTATATTATCAAGACTAAAGTAAACGAAATATCCCAAATATGCTATTAAACTGATCAAAATAAGGATGAAATAAATTGAATATTTCATCGAAGCGGAATTTTTGATCATTTTTGAAGATACTCTTGTGACTGGAAAATACATCAATCCAAAAATTTGAAAAATATTGCAACTTTTTGCTAAATTTGATTCTGCTTCAGTTTTCATCCTTTTTTGTTTAAGTGCTGGATTGATACTAAAAAAAATATTTTTCATATGATGTGGAAAAATACCAGAACCATACAAACTGAAATTACAACTTTCTCGTGGGACTGAAAATATTTGAAGTGAATGTAAAAGTATATAGAAACAATCCATATTTTTTTTAAAAAAATTTTCTAGTGAAACAATTTATTATTTTATTATAGCAAGATTTTTTTTCTTCAAAATTTTTAATTACAAAAACTACAATTTCAAAGAACTCACATCATCATAACATGTAAAGAAAAATTTAAAAAATTTGAATTCCAAGCAAAAAAGAAGTTATTTTATTTAATTCGGATAATCCAAGATTGATTTATTCATATCATATTCATCTGGAATCTAGGCGACATCGTCTGATTATTAATTTTAGGATGTGTAGAACTGAATAAGAATAACTGAAAATTACAAAAAAAAAATTAAATTTTTTAAAAAATTTCTGATAAATTTTTCTTTATATTTTTGATTCTTTATGTAGAACAGTAGTCTGAAATTGGGTGGAATTACAATTCTTGTGTGTGAAAAATTTTGGAAAGTGTAAAACTAAGAATTCTGAATTCTGAATTTTAAAATGAAACACCAACTAACCTTCATAAGAAGCTATTCCTGTAAAAATTCCAGCCAAAAAACGCGAGTTGATTGTGTAATATCCAGCAGTTGTGAATTGAAGTGGCTGTAATGCTATTTGTATGTGAAAATCTCGAAAAATTTCTACTTCTGATTTCCGCAAATTCTTTTCAAATTGAATTTTGTTGATTGTGAGAAGAAGCTTCGAAATCTGTTTTTGTGTCTGGTCACATGCATGCACAAGTACATAAAGAGTCATAATGACAAAAATCATTACGTTCAGAAGTGCTGAAAATTTCTCAGGATTATTATTAGTATTATTTTATAAAAGTTATAGAAGTATAAAAAATTTAAGAAAAATCGAATAAAACTTACCAAATGTTTTCTCAAAAGGTAAGCGTCCAAATGACGACAAAAAGATTCGATAAACACCACTTATTAAAGTCAAAATTAAAATGCCAATTTTGAATAAAATAGTGACTCCCATGCATTTATTTATAAGTTCAACATTTTCTTGAATCAAGCAGAAAATACTTCTCAATGTCTTTATGGAACTCTCAATATCCCTTTGATTCTTTTGTTTCACATTTATTATAATTGGTGTGTATTGCAAGGCAAACAAATTTTGTATAACGATTGTTAAATGACTTAAATTATAATTCACTATATTCACAAAAAATATAAATTTATAGGTTATCATGCCCAAGAAAATTTTAGGAATCATTCCGATCACTGCACGTTCCAAAGGATTTTCAATACCAACGTGCATTTCGTAGAAGAAAAGTACAACATGTGTTGCTACAAAATACAATACAACATACAAAAACATTTTATAAAATTTGATTTTAATGATTCGATAGTCTACAACGTGCTGAAAATCCTTTAGAAAAATTTGTGAAATTTTTAAAAAATTAACAAAAATTCTTTTCATTTTTCGTGTTGCTGCATATGACTGTATAAATGCAATTATTAGAACCAAGCATATTCCAATAAGCATTGAATGTTGAATGACGTAATTTAAAGCATTTTTTGCGCTAATTTTGGTTGAATCGTCATCCGATATACTAATTGCAAGCATTGTAGACATTATTGATAAACTAATTAAAATTGCGATGAAATGGATTGTGTAGTTTATTGATGGATATAAGTTGAGTGTTTTAAATGACAGCTTTTTAATTGAGAAGTAAATTAGTTCAAAAATTTGAAAAACTGCACAGCATTTTGATAAATTTTCTTCTGCTTCCATTTTTGTGCTTCTTAATCCATTGAATGATGAAAATTTACTGACTCTATAGTTGCTTTATCAAAGGTGCAATATAATATCATTTAATTCAATGCTCAAAGTTTACAGACTATTTAAACGTTGATAATTTTATTGACAAGTGTAATTGAGGTTACTCAGCATTATAGTTATCAACTATTGACATAATAGCACAGACGAAGGCGTTGCTTTTTGTTCACACGAGGATATGCATGCAACAGGCCTCAGATGACTTATAAATACTTTTGAATACTTACGCAATAATTAGTGCTTGAACTAGCAATATGTACAGTAGCTGATGCATAATATAACTCAAAGCAGTATTTGCATTAAGAGCAAATTCGAATTCTAAGTTAACCAGGATAAAGAATCCTTGGGCAGTAAAAATCAATAAAATTGCAATAAAAAATAAAGTATAGAACAGCGATAGACGAGTGTTGACTGTCTTTAATGTTAATTTTTTGATCGAAAAATGTAAAAGTCCAAAAATTTGAAAAATTGTACAACATTTTGCTAAATTTTTAATTGCACGAGTATTTGATGTCATTTCACTTTGAATATTTTTTACAAACTAATTTTATTTTGTTTGAAGCGTAAGAAATATTTAAAAAAAGTGCTATTCATCAAAATTTTGTTCCTCTTGTGAATTTTCTGTAATAATAATGTTTTAAATTACCCGAATAAACATTGAGCATGCTCAGTTTTTTGAGCACGCTACTGAGTATGCTCAAAAACACTGTTTTACGTGCTCAGCTGAGTACACTCACTTGAGCATACTCATAAGTATACTCTGAATATACTCATAAAAAAAATAAAAATATATTGATGAGCATGTTCAACTGAGTATACTTATGAGCATACTCAAAATATTGCTCCACGTACTCAGCTGAGTACACTCACTTGAGTATACTCATGAGTATACTCTGAATGTGCTCAATAAATTGTTTCAAAAATTAAATGAGCACGTTCGATTGAGTATACTCATGAGCATGCTAAATTGTAGAAAATCGAGTATGCTCATCTTGAGTATACTCTTGAGTACGTGCTGAGTACACTCAAATAAAATTCTCTCATTAGGCTATTACGTGCTCATTTTGAGTATACTCTTGAGTATACTCTGAGCATGCTCACTAGAATTCTTAAAAATTCTTTGATTTTTAAAATTTTCTCTAAGTTTTTGAGTATGCTCATGAGCATGCAAAATTTTAGAAAATCGAGTATGCTCATCTTGAGTATACTCTTGAGTACGTGCTGAGTACACTCAAAAAAAAATCTCTCATTAGACTATTACGTGCTCATTTTGAGTATACTCTTGAGTATACTCTGAGCATGCTCACAAGAATCCTTAAAAAATCTTTGATTTTTAAAATTTTCTCTAAGTTTTTGAGTATGCTCATGAGCATGCTAAATTTTAGAAAATCGAGTATGCTCATCTTGAGTATACTCTTGAGTACGTGCTGAGTACACTCAAAAAAAATCTCTCATTAGACTATTACGTGCTCATTTTGAGTATACTCTTGAGTATACTCTGAGCATGCTCACTAGAATCCTTTAAAATCTTTGATTTTTAAAATTTTCTCTAAGTTTTTGAGTATGCTCATGAGTATGCTCAAAAATTTTGTGATATTTTTATATACTTCACAAGTGAAAGATTCAATTAATATAAATATTTTTTTGGGAATTATGACTTTTAAGCATGTTAAAAGTCTAATAAGACAATATGAGACCCGTTTTAGAGTATTTTACATATATAATAATTTATATGTGCCTTTTGCCAAAAATTATTATATAGGTAAAAAGTAGCAGTGGCGCAACGGTTAAGGTGAAGGTCTCAACAGCAACAGAGCGGTCATGGGTTCGAATCCAGGTAAAATCAAAAATTTTCTAAGTTTCATTTCAGATTTACTAATAAATAAAATTTATCTTAAAACAGTACAAATGCTACAGATTAATAAAAATATTCCAAAAATGTGAAAAAGTATAAAAAAATATTTATTTTTTAAAATTTTGATCGATTATTTGAGTATACTCAGAGTGTACTTATGAGCATGCTTAATGAGTACACTCATGAGTATACTCTAAGCATGCTCAATTGTATGCAATTAGTATGCTCAATGAGTACACTCATGAGTATACTTATGAGCATGCTCGATTTTATACAATTAGTATGCTCTGAGTACACTCAATGAGTATGCTCAGAGTATGCTCAAATAACGTGCTCAAATGCGTAAAGTAGTGCGATCAAATTTTGTATGAATGAGCATGCTCAAGTGAGTATACTCAGCCAAAAGTTGAGCGTACTCTGAGCGTACTCTTTGTCTATTCGGGTTACGAGTTTCAATATTTCAATTTTATAATGTTAAGAATTAAGCGTGAGCTTAACAAACGTTATTAAATATTCAAAATCAGGATTATATTATATTGTCGCATTACGTACATAATTTACGAGTGAAGGAGTCAAATGATTATTATGTAGTGCCGTACTTTAGTCAACATAGTACATAATAATTTTTATTATAGTTGAAGTTGTTTTGCATAAATTTTAAATGAGTTCAAGCTTCAAAATTTATGATGTGTAAAATTGGATCATAATTACTAAAAATTTAAAAGAATTCATAAAAATTTAAAAAAATTTTTATAAAGGCCGGGCCGTATACTTAGTACGTTATGCAAAAAAACGACCCATGTCACATTTTTTATATGAAAGAATTTTTCTTTAATTTAATTTGTTACAAAATCCTAGTCCCCCCTCCCCTCAGAAAAGCGAACATACTAAGTGAACGGCCCCATACAAAAATTTTGAACACAGAAGAAATCAATACATACCTGCATATGATACAACTCCAATAAAAATTCCAGTTAAAAGTTCTAAATTGATGGTGTAGTAACCAGCTGTTGTGAATTTTAGAGGTTGTAAAGTTATTTGTAGACGAAAATCATAAAGAAATTGAGCAGTTGACATTTTCAAGTCAGATTGATATTGAATTTTATTTATAGTCTCAAGTAACTTTGAAATCTGAATAATTTTTTAAATTAGTATTTAGAAAATTTTTAGGGGCCCGTTCATTTATGATGTCCATTAAAACATGGATTTTTGGACATTCTTTGTCACAAAACCTTCAACTAAAAAACTTAAAACCACTCTTCCTACTAAAAGTTGAACATCATAAGTGAAAGGCTCTCAATATAAATACTTACAGTCCGTTGAGTTCTCTCGCATGGTCGTGCCATGAAATATAGCAGAAAAGCTGATGCACAAATAATCAAAACATAAGCTGAAATTAAAATTATAAATAGCAGTAATCAATATATCTATATGAGGTCATATGGACAGAGTCCGCCCCAAAATCGCCCCAAACAAAACTAACACTATCAAAATTTCTATTGTTTCCGGTATAAAAAGTTTTGATGGTGTTACTAAATTTTTAAAATTTAACGGTCATTTTATTATATGACCTCATATATATATATTGGCAGTAATATTCTTAATTCTAAAATTAAAATTTCAATTACAGGCTATATTACCAGCTGACTTTTTTTCAGTTATTGCTACAAATAGTTTATAAGTTTCTTGTGTAAGTGACATCACGATGGTAGAAATTTTCAATAAAATAGAAAATCCCATAGTTTTATTGATCAATTCAACATTGTCTTGAATTAAATTGTAAATTTTTCTCAAAATTTTCAACCTTCTTTCCAAACTAGGATCAAACTTTGGCTTTACATTGATTATATTTGGTTCATGATTCGATCGAAATAGTTCACTCAAAATATTGATCAAATTACTCAAATAATAATTTATTAGATTCACAAAAAATACAAATTTTATAATTGACAAGTGAAAAATAAAAACTAAAGTTAAAATTATGAAAATTATCCAAAATGATTCTGAAAAATATTCATACTTTCTTATTTGACTAACAAAAATTATCATGATTCCAAAAAATATTGAAATGAAACTAATAATTTTGATGATCCAAATTTTTATGACTTTGCAGTCCAAATTAATTTCAAAATTTTGACGACAAAGTTGAGAAATTAAAAATAATTTTTTAAAAAATTCTTTCATTTTTCTTGTTGTTGCAAATGATTGATAAAACGAAATAAATGATATGAGAATTAATGACAAGAAAAATATAAATTGGAGGAAATTGTAGATTGCAGTTTTTATGTTAATTTTTTTATCAATGATTTTTAAAGCTAATACTCTACAATATCCAATACTTAAAGCAGTAATTAGCAGAACACTAACAAATTTAACTTTATTACATCTTGAAATATTGCTGTTAATTGGTTGATTGTCTAGTTTTCTTATCGAAAAGTACAAAAGTCCAAAAAATTGAAAAACACCACAGCTTATTGCCAAATTTTCTTTTGCGTTCATTTTTTTCTTGTCAATGATTGTATTTTCGTCAAGGCAGAAATATGAGTGATTTCATTCTTCAAATTCTATAATGTTGAGAGACATTAACGTCAAATGATATTTCATAGGAAAGGTTAAAATGTCTCGTGGGAAATTTTTTAAATATTTGATGCATGAAATCACAAGTCAATCTTTTATGTATTTTTCAAGTAATAGTAGAGATTATGATTTTTACGACAGGCGCTAAAAGGGATATACTATCCAAGAAAAGAGCTATTTGCTTAAAACGTCCAATCTTTTTTTAAATAGATGTTTTTGACGGACGTCATTAAGATTGGAAAACTTATAAGAGTTTTGTTTAATTTTTAAAAATAAAATAGTTAATTCTGAAGCTTTATTATGGTAAAGGGTCATTCGTAAAATTCTTAACACCAAAAATGACCATTTAAGACCCTTTTCCCTCTCTTTAACAAATCGCTGACCCCATTTCCGTAACGTAACAAAAGTATTTTTTTTTTGTAAAACAGCTAAAAAATCCTTGAAAAAACGAAATTTACTATATTGAGAATCAAATCAAAAGTGTAATTTTGATTCTTATCCGAAAAATGTTCTTTTTGATCTTAATCTTAAAATAAATATGATTTTAAAACTGTAGAGAAAAAATTAACAAAAAATAAATATTTTATCTTCTTTTATTTTTAACTTCTCATAAAATCTCAAAAAAAACATAAATTTTTCAACATTTTTGCTAATTTTGAAAAAGTGTTACATATTAAATTTTTACAAACCCTTCTCCCTCCCTAAGCGTTACAAATTTTACGAACGACCCCTCAAATTAAATTAATAGAAGATTTTATTAAAATTTTCAGTTTAATATTGTTTATATAATTTTATTAAGATTTATGGCATTAATTTTACATTTGAAATTAATAACTAGTTCAACTAATTCTAAAATCTAGTGAATCTATTAACAACTAATATTTTCAAGATAATCCTCTTGCAAAACCTAATTACTATCATTAAATGCATTTTCACAAAAACTCTAAATTTAAAACTTTTTTTTAAACATTTAAAAGTCACTAAAATTACTTTTTCTCAACAAGTCTCAATTTAGTCGCTTGATTTTTCCTCAAAATATATCTCAACTTTTCACATTGCTTCGATTTGTTCTGCCTGTCAGATGGACATGAAACAAAGAATTCTCTCCACAAGCAATAAGCAAATTCAGCCATTCGTGTATTACATTCAAGTCCATATTTATCAAGCACTACTCCAGGCTTGCTTGAAACTTCTTCAAAACATTTGTCAACAGCATCATTAGATATTTCTTGCTGCCAACTCTGCTGCGCAAAATTTTCTAAAATTACTGATTTTGTTTTGTTAACATAAATATTGCCTGCCGTATCGACCTGTTGAGTCACACGAAGTTTATTGTAAACAATCATTAACTTTTTATCATAATCATACCATTTCAAGTTTTTGTCCCATACAGTTCATCGTGCATGTTATCTTTGCTTTCCAACGATTCAGTCGATCACATGAGAATAAATTGTAAAGACCACCTTCACTGTCAGTTGTTGAGTTATCTGATTTGTGTGCCTTTTTGATCTTCTTCATTTCCTGAAGGCATTGAGATTTTATGGACTGTAAATTATCATTGGCATTGGGCGTTATGTCCTCGGTGTCGGCACAGCATTTATTACTGAAAATTGTTATTGAGAGCTTAATGATAGTTATTAACAATGTGGAATTAGGTTTGAGGATGGTTTTGTTGTCGGAGTGACTCACAAATTAAAATGTCAAGTTTACGAGCCGCAATTAACTTAGATTAGCGAGATGAGAAAATGGTTTGTTACGTTTGATAAAAAACTAGACATTTTATGAGTCGTATGTTGTGTACGAATTTAGTCATGACTCATACTTAAGGTATATAGAAGTGGTGGCCAACCTTTTCTGTCTGTGCCGCTGCACACCTTGTGAGTAAGTCATGGCCAAAACCGAACGCTCGGAACACGGATCGTAGTACTTTTTGAAAAAAAAAAAAAAATCGGCACACTAGTGTGCCGTGGCACACCATTTGGCCATTACTGATGCACTGTATCACAAAAAAGATTGGCCAACACTGACTTAATCTACTTACAATGTCTTCTTAAATTTGTAGTCAATTATCGGCTTTGGAATTTCAGACGTTGAATTTTGATGATCACCAGTTAATGCCCCATTTGTATCGACACTTCTATTTATCTCCATTTCTCTTTTCTGTCGATTAATTTCAGCACTTCTTCTTCTTCTTTTTCCCAATGAAAATCCATTATAGTCAGTATTTGGAACTCTATAATAGAATTCATCATAATTGTACGGTGGAATGGTTGTTCGACTTCGATGACCAAGTCTCGTCCAATAATGATCTGCACGTTCTTTTGTGTCTAATTTTGATGTAAGTGCTGCTGATTTTGTGTCACTACTTGCAGATGATCCAGATTCTGAACTATCATCATCGAAGGCATCTCCAAAAATTGTTAAAAGCTGTCGAGTTAGAAAAAAATCCTCAGAAATGCTTAACGCAGACACTGCTGGTAAAATAATCAAAATTACACTGTATTTCATTTTTATCACTTTATTTTAGAATTATTTAAATTATACTGAAATTTTCACACTTGATGTCGTGTGCTTTTATACTAAATTAAGCGAATTTGACAAAAAAAAGTGTTATTTGATGGACGATAACAGATCGTAAAATAAATATTACAACATTCACACGCGCGTAATGAGCCACATTTTACTTTTTTTGGTCAATGTAAGCCAAAAATTTTTGGATTCTAATAGTAAACAGGAAATGAAATTTTACTTGATTGTAAGTAAGCAGGTCATGGGCTTTGCGATGATTTTTTCATTGATCTGGCATATTAATTTTGATATCAGATAATTTTTGCATGTAATTGAATATGGCATTTGTATGCATTGTAATTTTTTGATAAATTAGTATTATTAATACAAAATGTATGTCTGACAATTTAATTTTGGGGTGTTTTGAAATTTGCACCGCTATGCACTGTAAAATTGAAAAATTCTTTTAAATTTTAGATGTTTTTAAATTTTTCATTTATTGTTTTATTTTCTAAAATATTTCTGTGCGAAAAAAATTGGACATAATTTTTTTTCACATGTGTTTTTTTCTGACAATTTTTGACAATTTATTATTATTTTAATAAAAACTACATTGTTTTGTATATCACATTACTTTAAATCAAAGCAAAATTAAGTTTAATTTTTGGGAATTTTTGATGACTTTATCTGAAAATTCAGATAAACAAGCAATCAATTAAGCTTCTGATAATGGATTTTAAAATGTAGTAATAAATTATTTTTAGTTTTTGAAAATTTTGCGCACAAATCACATTGAAGTAAATCTTCTGGGTGAACCTTACTCATGTGATTTTTCAATGCATATTTATCTTGATAAAATTTGGGACATTTTTCGCATTTTAATGGATTTTTCATTGCTGCGAACTTTTTATCTTGACGATCGTGAACATTTTGATGAATTTTGAAATTTTTTTGGAAATCAGTTGCAAAATTACACCGATGACATTTGAATGGTTTTGGGCGGTTTCTATCATGAGTCTTTTGATGATTATTTAAACTTTGTTGATATCGAAATTCTTTGCTGCATTTTTCACATTTGTAATTTTTTGTGTTTTCATGAATGATTTTCTTATGTCTATTTAGACTGCCTTTACTTGGATGCATGCGCATGCAAATTTCACATTTAAATTTTTTGTTGTGAATTTTTTCATGATTTTTTAAAATTATAACAGCTTTAAACGTTTTTGAGCAAACCTTACATTGAAATTTCTTTTCAGTTGCATGCGTATCTCTCAAGTGATGTAACATGCTGATACATTTAATAACTTTATGGCAAATATGGCACTCAACATCTGGTAGATGTGCCTTCATATGGTTTTGAAGAATTATTTTGGATTTGAAAGCTTTCCCATCAAAATCGCACTCAAAATATTCAATGTGTCCTTTTGGATGATAGTTTTTCATGTGTGTGTCCAAAGTTTTTTGATTGGCAAATTTCCAACTGCAAATAAAACAGCTCAGAAAATTTAATTGGTCTGCATGAGCAGATTTCAAATGATAATGTAAACTTGATAATGATGATGTTTTTTTCCCACAAAATTTGCAATTTTTTTCTTTATTTTGGCTCAATTTTGTTTCTTTTTTATGTGAATACTTTAATAAAATTTCATCGAACATTTTTAGTTCTTTTTGAAATTGGTTTTTAATATCTTTGATGGTCACACTACAGTCACGAACTTCTGTTGAATTGGCGACATTGTATGTTTTTTTAACTTCAATTTTAGAAATTTTGTCGCAATTTGATGAATTTGTTGGAATTACTTTGAAAAATTCTGAAATTTTTCTTGACATTTCTTTTATTGTTGTTTTTTTTTACTTGTTTGATTTACTTCTTTATGAGTTTTACTGATGAAACAACTTGATATTCAAAAAACTTTTATATTAAATTGTATACAAAGGGCAAAAATAAGATTTTTAGGTAACGAAAACTTTATCAACATTGTTGTGTTTTTTTTGGTAAGATTTTTTAGTAAATTTTGGAAACATTTTCTGCAATTTTGCTTCAAGAGAAATTCTTTTTACTGAAATAACCTTTTTTTATACCTAAAATTTAAACCACGTGAAATGATTGATTTTAAAATAATAATGTTTAATGAAAATGCAAAAAAAAATAGCATAATATCTCTTAGATAATTTATTTTATTTCATCGTATTTTCAATTTAAATTTTACTTGCAAATTGGTTAAAGAATGAACAAAGTTTCAAAAATTATTAACGGATGGAAAAAATTCAAAACAATAACTAGGTTCAAAATCAATTCAAATTTTAAAAAACCGTTAAGCATTTTTCCTAAATTTTTACCTGCACACTCCAATAATTTCCAAATAAATATTTTTCCAATTTCTTTATGTGCTTAAAGCCTTGTTCAATATTTCATCAATAGAAATTAAATAATAACAGCGATATAGCACATGTACATACATTATGTTTTTATTTTCAAAAAATTTTCCCTCTGAATTTCAAAATCGTTGCACTTATTCAATTTGAATATTTGATTATAATCTGATATCAACAGTGGAATTAAGCGAAAAGTTTCAATTTTATTCTACTTTTATCTCTCTCGCAAAAAAACATAAATGTTCGCGAATGTGGACACAATAAGTGTTATTATTTGCATGCATGTGGATCTATATTGCAATAATATTTGTATTGTTGAGAGGACATGAGAAATTTATTTTCAGTAAAATGCAAACAATTTATGAGCTTGTGAGTGGAATTGAAAGTAAGTGATTGTTTACGGTTTTATTCACACTAGTTGTGACTGGCTTGAGTTTATTGGTTAAATTGATTGAGATTGAATTTTTCGGAGGTGATGGTTGGGTAAGAAATTTTCCAAGGGTACTAAAAATTGCTCAAAATCTTTGACTAGATACTGAAAATTTCTTCTGATGTGAATATACAAATTAATCCATCTATGACCCCCAAAATCATACAATAGATTCAAAAACACAGCAGTAAGTATTTCACACTATATGTTTATTAACTTCCATACACCAAAATCACAACATATTTTAAAAACTACAAAATTTAAACTCAGAACAACTTCAACAGTTTTCAACAATTTTTTTTTATACACACAAAATTTATTTCAGATCGTGACTGTTAATATGAATTGCTAAGGATTGTCGTATTTGTGTACACATTACTGTGATAAATGATTCACAATTTCTATTTGCTACAGGTTGTAAAATTGATAACAGATTAAAAGTCCACATGTACATGCTTCTGAAGTTCTCAATGACCTTTTATTTAAGCTAACAAATGGATGGTTGGAGGATATGTATGCATGCATGTGCGAGCCTGTCATTAAATCACCTATCATCATCGTAACTTTGCAGATCTATAAGATCCATAGTTTCGCAAATGCGATGCTCAGCTGATGATTTTAACGAGTAAGGGTTCGCTACACCACTGTACTCACGGACCTACAGTTTATAGTGGGATCCGAACCACTTCCTTTGATGACATTTTAGCTGTTATTGTCTGTAGCCTACAAAGGAAGGCTGTGAGTCACGTTTTTCGGTAATATGAGATTCGCGAAACAACAAGTGAAATACTTAATGCTAGTGTTCCGATTTCTGATACGTTCTGCACAGAATGGAAACCTTAGTCATCAAGTGTTTTTATTTCACCTGCCGAGACTCGAAACCATGACCGCTGCATTGGCATTGCAATATTCAATACCGAAGTACTAAGCTATTGCTCTACCAAGCCACGATGACTCACAAAATAAATCACCTATGATTCACTTTTATTTACAGATGAAAAGAATGAATGGTTTAGGGCAGGACGTGACGATGTTTATGCTGCAATCTGTATGCAAATTTTTCATTGAAGGTAGAAAATTATGCTTTTTAGAATCTGAACATACTTCGGATGCAGTGAAGTTACTTTTTTCCTTAACTGCACATTCATACGTTTTTATTCTTCTAAAAAATTTCATTTAGGATCGTTCACTTATTAAGTAACAAAATAACGATCATTTTTCAGAAAACAACTAAGGGTTTCCGAAGTCTCCGTCTCGACAAATTTTCGTGACTCGAGACCAAAACAAAACTGCTATAAAACTGCTATTTTAAATCATTACATTGGAGAATAGGAGTAATTAAAATAAAAAATTTGCCAAATAATTCATCTTGGACCAAAGATATTCAAATTTAAATTTTGGTTTCGAATCTCGATAAAAGCCGAGACTTTGAAATCGGAAAAGCCTAAAAACAACACTGGAATTCTTGAAAATTTTATTTTTCGTATCTTTGACCCTCTCTTTTTCCTGCGATACATAATAACTGAGTGTTTCCTTAATTAAATGAAATTCATTAATTTTGATTCATAATATTTTTATTCATTTAAAACAATGAGTTCTCTAATTTGTTTGACTAAAAGTTTCAAAATAATCTATATTATAAAATAAAGTTATTCTTCCTGATTGCGTGATTGCGTGATCGAAATTTGAAATTTTTTTGACGGTTTTTTCTGAATTTCCTCCTTTTTATTTTTTTTTTCTTTTTGGTGTGTATAATTAGACTACTCATGCATAGCAATACGTGAAAACACATTTTCAAAAAAATCACGTGGTCGTTAAACTGTATAATAAACAAATTTAAATGTTTTTTGACCGTTTTTCGACATTTTTCTTTTCGCAATTTCTAGGGTTTTGGATTTTGAAAACTGACTTTATGTATGTAATGGGTCATGGAAACATATTTTTCAAAAGAAATTTTGACCTTTAAGCTGTTTAATCATTAAATTTGAATACTTTTTGACCGTTATTTTTGACTTTATTTTTTCCTTAATTTCATGAGTTTTGAGCTATAAAAACTGACTTTATAGGAACATATTCATTGAAAATTTCGATAACCTTTACGCTGTGAAATCATAAAATTCAAAAAATTTTTTACCGTTACAAATTTTAAAATTTATTCTTTTTAGAATTTTTTTGAGTTTACGCTTTGAAAATTGTCTTTTTGTACAAAATACATAGTCAGAACATGCTTAAAAAATTTTTTTTCGTGACCGCTACACTCTCAAATCATAAAATTTAAAAAATTTCTGGTCGTTATTTTCGAGTTTAACTTTTGAGTTTAAATTGACTGTTTTTCCAATATTAGTTTTTCTAACGTAGTTTCATTTGTAAAATTGCGTAAATGATTGTGATAAAATTTTCGCGTTCGCGCTGACGCGCGAACGCTTAATAAGATTCAAAAAAATTAAAAATTTTGTTGATTTCATTAGTTTTCTTTAAGTCTTACACACACCACATTCTTTAAATTTTTTATCAGTTTTCTGTCATAGCTAAAAAATCCATATTACAAAAGAATGTTATTCTTCCTGATTGCGTGATTCCGTGATCGAAATTTAAATATTTTTTGACGGTTAATTTCGATTTCGTTCTATTTGAATTTTTTTTGATATTATATTGTGGGAAATGACTTTTCATGATTAGCGCATGCAAAAAAAATTTTTTTTCGAAAATTTCGTGGTTAGGGTAGCTTTGATTTAACCTCAAAAATGACGGTTTTTGACATTTTGTTTTAATTGTGGTGGTGACCTATTAAGGCTTTGTGAGCGGAATTTTGGCATGTAGTTATTTTGTATTTTGAGGTTATGTGAGGTTAGAATGCGTATTTTTTTGTCCTGTGGTGAACTTTTAATGTATTTCAAACTGAAATTTAGCATGTAGATCAAGTAAGTGACGAGTAAAAAGGCTAAAAAGTCACTTTAAGATATTGAGGTTATTTGAGGTTAGAATATGCATTTTTTGTGTTGCAGTGTACTGTTAGGGTTTTTAAGGCTAAAATTTTAGGTTTTAGGTTATGTGGGCGATGAGTAAAAATACTGAATGGCTACCTTTTAAATTTAGAATTATTTGAGGTTAGAATCGTAACTTTTGCTATCGTAGTGAACTTTTAAGTACTTATGAGCTGAAATTGTGGCTGGAGATCAAGTGTATGGCGAGTAAAAGGGCTGGATGATTGCTTTTGAGGTTGGAATACTAAATTATTGAGTTTGAAAAGCTTTGAATTTCAATTAAAATTATTTTTGAAATTTTAGGTTAAAATTCTAATTTTAACTTTTTTATGTAGTGCAAGTTTAGAATGATAGTTTTCAATCATCCCACTAATTAGAGATTTTTCTCTAATACGTAATTCTAAGTGGATTTTCTTTTTCTTACCACTATGTATGTGTTCAAAAAATTGTCATTTTTTCAAAAATTAAGGCTATTGAATTAATAACTTTGAAGGATTTTGATTAAAAACTTAATCTAACTTTTTACCACCAAAATTAAAAATCTCTTAAAAGTTCTAAAATTGAATTTAATGAAAATTTTAAGTTTTTTTTTTTTTTTTTTTATAAATGAGATGTCCGATAGTTTTAGGACAAATGCAACGGGGCCCGTGACGGGCCCTAAACACTAGTTTATTAATAAAATATTTAAAATACTTTATAAAATTTAAATTTAAAATTTAACAAAGAAAAATTTTTAAAATTTCAATATTTAATAAATCTTTTTAGGGGCCGTTTACTTAGTACGTTCACTTTTTAGGGTGGAGGAAGATCTAGGGTTTTGTAACAGGTTAAACAAAAGAAAAATGTTTTCATACAAAAACGTAACAAGGTGGAAGGGGGTCTAAAAAGTCTTTTTTTCTGTAACGTACTAAGTGATCGGTCCCTTACCAAAGTGTACAAAATATAACTTTGTGATTATATTTTTCTAACCATTTATTAAACTCGATAGAAAGTATTTTTTTGTGAAAATTTTTAGATGATTATAGAACTTTGTCTTTCAGATGAAAATTATTCTTTGTAGGCGGTAGAAATGATGAACTAAAATGAAATAAGTTGAATAGTTTTTGCTAAAATAAATAGTTTAATGCTGAGGTTTATTTTCTGCAATGTTGTTTAGTATTTTTCATTAAATTTGAATTAAGCTTGATTAAACTATGAAAAAATTATTTTCACAAAAACCTTTACAAAGTTATAAAATTCATTTGAAATTATGAACTTTTTGAATGCCTTTTGCATGCTTTATCATATTTTATTAAAATATATTTTTTTTACAATTTCTATCTTCACTGCACTACAAACAATTTTATCAAATTACATTTTGTTTATACTGCATAGCAAATAACTTGAATGCTTTATGCAAATTTTTCTACTCATAAGATAATACTATTTGCATATACTTTGAATTTAATAACATTAATGTAATAATCAAGGCAATGGAAGTGATTGTGGACGTATGAACCCCTTGTTTTTATTTTTTAACGAATTTTTTGAGAATTTTTGTATATTAAGTTTATGTTTTTGGAAGTAAAAAGATGAATAAAGAATTTATTGCAGGGACGTTGCCCAAGCTCCCCCCCTCCCCCCTAAGCCCCTGTAAAATAAAATCTCATACAATAAAAAATTTTAAGGAAATTTTTGGAAAATTTTTGGAAAATTTTCTGTGGTCTTGCTTCGCTCTACCGCTAAAGTAACTTATGCAAAACATTTTATAAATTTAGAAAGGTAGAAGGTTAATTACTCGGGCCCCCTCAAAAAAATTTCTGGCTACACCCCTGATTTATTGTATTTTAGGATTTTAGGTGTCCTTAAGAATTTAAGCACATTAATGTTACCACATTGACCCTTAGTACCTCAGTATGTTACTATTTTTTTATCACTTAATAAATCAATTTTGGACATAAGCGCATCAAATTTACCCAAAATCATCACAAGACTTTCATAAAACATACCAGAACTAAAATAATATTTGCACAATATTGAAGAAGCTCATCGCACTAATTTTAATAATTTCCACAACTCATCCTATACTTGATTCATGTTTAAAAGCCATTAGTCAAAATTAAAATTCACTGGTGCAGCATAAAGTTGTTTAAAAAATATTCAATCTATAAAATGGAACTAAAAATTTTTGCAATTAATTTAATTTTACCATATCCACAAGTCAACACCCACAATAAAAGTTCTGATAATTCCGCCGCATTCATAAAAAAGTTTTTAATATTATTTTTCATCATTTACCAGTCCAACTTGCCACAGACTACATTCATAATTTTGTGGAATAAAAAACGAAAAAAAAAAAATTATTTCGAAAAAAAAAAATTTGTAGGAACAAAAAATGGAATTTATCATAAAAGCTTCATTACTGCTCATCACAATTTATTATGTTGCGGGACGAGCAGTACCGGATGATGGCTGTTGGTATTCATGTCCGCAAGTTTACGATCCCATATGTGGTGCTGAAAATGATAAAAATTCAACTCAAGTATTTGGAAATGAGTGCATTATGGAAGTACATAACACGTGCTTTGATACAGGTGAGAAGTTTAATGCAGACAGTCAATGAACTCATCTTAATTTTTACATTACAGCTTTTATTAGAACGGATATTGAAAATTGCTCAGAAATCGATGATACAGAAGTTTTACCAAATCCTGATGACTTTTACTTCAATCATTAATCGTTTAAAATCTTTTTGTGACAGAATCACGAGGCATCTCCATAAATTAATGATGATGTCAGAACATGCCACAAATATAATCATGTTACATACATATGCAGTGAAACTGAAATAAATTCCAATTTTTTTTTGTTGTTCATGACATAAAACCGAAAAAAATCTGCCACAATAGTGTGGCTGTACATTGAAATCTCTTTTGCCTATGGAGATTAAAAAAGTTTTTTTATATTTTTATTTTTGGCTAAAATGAATTCTTTTTTTTTACTCACATCACATCAGTCTGATAATAATGGGAAAATGGTTGTCCAAACTGACCATTTTTATTATTTTATGATCAAGGGATGAGCATTGGGGTAAATTTTTAGGCTTTTGAGATTTTGATCGGTTGGTTAGAACAATGTTGTGCAACTGGTGTGCCGTGGCACCTAGTGTGCCAAAATAATGATCAAAAATGACTATTTTTCTATG